>CAJHQQ010002527.1:0-63072 GCA_905132885.1 Moricandia moricandioides
GAGATGATGATGATGTGTGGGTTATGGAGCAATGTGTCATCTAATCTATTAAAACTCAAGTACAAATAGAAAATAACTCTTGCTTTTGCTTAATATTTACAAGGAATGCCACTGATATTATCCTTGCATCCAAACATCTAAAAAATAAATAAATCTAATCTATTAAAACTAAAATACAAATAGAAAATAACTCTTTCTTTTAACTAATATTTACAAAAAATGTCACTGATATTATTCATGCATCTAAACATTAATTCTTAACAAGAAAAAAATAAAATTCGGTTAAACTCATTAACAATCTTTGTCATTGGAATTGAAGACTTCATAAAAAAATGTATATGTGTTTTCTAAATTTTTATAATAAAAACAGAATTATACATATATATAACATTAAAATAGTTTATTTTTATTTATATTCATATAATCTACCAACTATATTTGAAATTTAAAAAAAAATAGTACTGTTAATAATTTTGGATTATAATCTGAACTTATTCATTTACAATAAAAAAATCATGTAACTTTCCATAACAATTTAATGACTAAAATACACACTAATATTTATTATAAATGGTTATATATACAAACAAATACAATGTATTATTCATTTGTACGATATATATCTAATAAGAATAACCTATGTAATTTATAAATTTAAATTTTTTTATTACCATATAATACATATACACAGTTAGGTCTTGGATGGATCGAATATCCAGAATATTTTATTATATACGGATTCGAATATGTATTCGTTGGATTCGTGAAATTGTTATCTGGATCTGAATATTCGGGGTTAAGATATTCAGACTAAAATCCAAATACACGTGGATATCCAAACCTGTTTTTTTTCATTTAAAATAAATCAAAAACTAAATATTAACCATCTATTTAGTCTATTTAAAATTATTATTTAAAAATACTTAAAATCATTAAAATTTAATAAAATTAAAATTTTAGTTATTTTATATAAAAGTATGTATAATATACATAGATAACTATAATTAAATTTTAAATATTTAATATTCGGATCCAGACATCTAGACCTAAAATTTTACTATCTGAATTTGTACGAGGATCAGTCGAATCCGTAAAATCACTATTAAGATCTCTGAATATCCGTTTTTCGAAGCGGATGGAATCCCGGATCGAATAATGGATATCGAATATTAAATTTCAGTCATATATACAATTATATCAAATAAATTACTTAAAATATTTGACATTTATTATCAATGTAGTCTCGTTCACCCTTCCTATGTAGTCAATCTCCTTAGTCTATCTTTTCTAAGCATATTAACAAACATACGCTTTTTTTTTTGGTAAACATAACAAATATTCACTTGTTTATTTATTTACACGTTTCCCTACCTTTTTAACTTCGTAAAATGTTTTTGTAAAGTATGTTACAAGCTCGATCTAGCTTTACCTATATCTCTCTGCATGTGGAAAATGGATATCTAACTCATGGGTCATGGCCATTTTTATATTTTGGCATAGTGATCTTCTACATATATCTACAAAAAAGAGCATGTGGAAATTAGTAGTATGAGACATATATTTATGGTTGTATTAAGCGTGTGAGAAATAATTAGAAGAAAGTGCAAGCTCTGCCCTATTAGGTTTATAATTATATGTTGTGGGTTTAGAGATTATAAACAAATAATTAGTTCTTGGAACCAACGTGAATTTGAGTCTGCATGCTTGCATGCGCATTTAACTCTTCTGTTTTGTTTTCTTATTATCCCCACATTCCCCTTGGGTTTCTCACTTTCAAACCTAGTTTCTAATACTATTATAGTATAATCGATCATGATGAAATTCTCAAACGACATAATCAGCTCACTCTCGGGGTATTCAACATCTATTTGCTATATATATATAGCTCAAATGGTTGTGGATTTATATTACCACAAGTAGATAATAGTCAAAGAGAGAATTTCATTTCCTTCGGTTTAATCGCAAGAGAATATTAAACTACTCAATTAGTTTACTTAACAAAAAGTAAATCCAAGTAAATTTAGTTTTGTTATGTGTAAGTTGTTGTAATTAAAAGAGTATCCGAAAGCTGCGAAGAAGAGTTGGAAGTGAATGGATTACGATTTTCAAGAGACTTTCAACAATAACAAAATAGAACTATTTAAAAATTATATAACACAAATAGAATTTTCAAAAATATAGTATAACAAAATAGAAAATAGACAATTAAAAATATTGCTCTCACAGTACAACACAAGCTTATGCATTTGATGAAGTTAAATTAATTTGTTTATGGATGTGTGCAGAAGATAAAGTGTGTGTTTGGCGCCGAATACAAATGAAGCTGGAGAGCAGTAAAAAGGCTCCTCGCTTTCTAATTCTTTTTTTTTTTTTTTGTTAACCATGAAGTGTCTGAGCTGTAGATCCACCTAATCTCTCCAGACCGGAACCAGTCGGCACTAATACTTTATATGGCGTAAAACATCCCATGGCCGGGACTCGAACTCGTGATGGTGGACACCTCAGCTGAAGTTCCTTTACCACGAGGCCTGGTTTTCCTCGCTTTCTAATTCGGTTAAACAAAAAAGTGTTTCTTTAAGAAAAAATATTTCCAAACAAACCATATTAAATTTGATGTTAATGATAGAAATGGCGAAATCACCACCTTACCACAGTGAGATTGAAGTTGTATATTCTTTTATTTTATTTGTTTTGAAATAGTAATATTAAAAATGTTTTCTTTTTTAGATATATATCATTTTTGTTAAAGAGATCAAATTACACTAGGGTTAACTTTGATCATCCCTACTCTAACTTGTAGACTGGAAGAGTGGTGGAAGAATGATAAAAAAGAAAAAAGAGGAAAGTAACATTTCTTACCTCTCTTTTTTTTGAGACATAATCTTCTATTTATTTTCATTTCAATGATTCTTTAACATCCTAATTTTTGATATAATATGAAGATATATTTTTTAATTAATTTCACTAGCTATATATTCATCAAAGTGTGCTTATTTTTTCGGGCACACATCCATCTAAAACTCTAGAGTTAAGCGTGCTTGCGCCGGAATAGTGGAAGGATGAGTGATCTATCGAGATGTGATTCGCGATATCGTGTGAGTGAGGCTAAAGCACAGAGAAAAGTCATATGGTGATTGTATGGACAGTAACCAAGAGTTTCGAACCTTAGAAAAATTAAAGCACTGCATGTCGTACGAAATGGGGTTCACGGACCGAGAGAGCGGGCGTGGGAGGTCCATTAGCCGTGGGCGGTCAGAGCGTTACAAGTGGTATCAGAGCTAGTTAGTCATCTCAGTTATGACGTGATAGGCGTCTTGAGACATGTCTTGGTGCGCAATAAAGGCGTTGTGCTCTGTGAATGAGGTGAATTGTAACATCATGATTTCTATTATATGTGGAATGATTCAATAGAATTGATTTATCTACATATGTCACCAAAGTGCACTTATTTTTTTATCACACATCCGTTTAGAACTGAAGGTTAAGACCACCCTCAACCAAGGGTTCTTAGGGGGTGCTTAAGGGGTGGGGTTCACTAGCACCCTCAAAAACCAACTCTTAAATATCCTAAATAAGCACCCATTTTGCTTGGGTGCTTGTACTGTTCACGGGCCCCACTGACACGTGGCGGCCCGTGATTGGTTCGTTTAATTTTTTTTTCAAAAAAAAAAACTAAAACAAAATAAAAATAAACACCCCAAATAGGGTGCTAGGGTTGAAGATGCCCTAAGCGTGCTTATGCTAGACTAGTGAAATAATGGAGGAATTATCGAGAAGTTATTCGCGATATTGTGTGAACAAAGCCAAATCATGAAAAATGTCATGTGGTGATTACAGTGTCAGTGAACAATGATGCTAAGCCTCTAAAAAATTAATGTACATAGTTTATGGATTTCATCTACCAGTCGGATGGAACCCACAAAACAAGAGAACGAATGTGGATGGTCCATTAGCCCCGGACCGGGGGACGTTACTGATTCCTTTTCTACTTTCAGTCATGGGCCATGACTCATGGCTATGTCCCATTTGTTCTTAGCTTTTCGTTCAAACAATTTATTTTTCTTTAACCAATGGCGTCATGGTACCCTTCGTCACGTGACATCTGCAATATAGTATAATATACTCGGCTTACGGGAATAATCAATATTAGGATAATTAGTGATTGATCACTATTTCGTACTTGGTTTAACCACTAATCTTTTGGTTTGTTTAGCTGACTACTGTGTAAATTCAGGTTAAGCAATCCAACAAGCATTACAAGTATCATCTTAACAAGATAGTTTATACGATCGAAAGATTAACAAACATAATCAGCGCACTAATTGTCTCATAATATTATCACGGACTGAGGAATTTTCGTATGCTATTTAGTGGAACCTACCGTTAATGTCTATGCTATGCTGAGTTTGAGTTGTAAGGCCATGTGACATGCTGAGACAGTGGCATCTATTACCATTTTCATAAAACTGGGGATCGAATACTACGATTGAGGAACTTTTAGTAAAACAAAAACATCCGTTTAGGATTCAAATGGTACACTCTTTCAAAACGGTCCACATAAACTTGGTGTAGAACAACAAGTTAACGAGAGCATGCACAGCATAAGGAAAGAAAGAAAAAAACAAAGTCCAAAACCCTAAGTAGTCTGCAAAGAGCAAAGCCCAAAATGACTTTAAAAAGTAAAATAAAGAACCAAAGCCCAAAACTCAAACATAAATAGCATATGGCCTACACCTCCAGAATCTGCATTTCTTTTAGAGCAGTGCAGTGTAAGTGACATGGTCGCTCAAAACTGGCGCCTTGGTGGCCTAGCCTCAGCCTCCGAGACTCTAATCTGTCTTCCATCCAAATCCTTCAAACAAACAAAAACGTGTATCAGAGAGTTTGCTTGCACTATTGTGAAGAGAAATGAATAATAATAATAAGACTTACTGCGCCATTCAAAGAGTTGATGGCTCTTGTGACCTCTTGAGGAGAGCCGAGTGTCACAAACCCAAAACCCTTTGATCGACCAGTGTCTCTGTCGTAAATGACTCTGGCCTCAACAACTTTTCCTTGCTCGCTAAACAAGCTCTCAAGAGCCGTGTCATCCACACCCCAGGAGAGATTGCCCACATAAACACGGTCTGATGAACCTGAGCCTGAACCTGACCCAGAACCATAGCTGGAACGTTCAGACCCGTAACTAGAACGTCCTGAACGTTGAGACCCGTAACCAGAACGTTCAGAACCGTAGCTGGAACGTTCTGAACCGTAGCCACCACTTCTTGGTCCTCTGGAGAATGATTCCTCCCTCTTAGGTGGAGGAGGGCCAGCGTTAACCCTCAAAGCTCTGCCCTCAAGTTCCTACAATGTTCATGACAACAAGATTAACAAAAACAACCACAAGGTACAAAATCTACAAATACAAGCTTACATCTTATCCAGAACAACATAAACCATAAAGTCTCCACAAACCAAACAGAGGATTAACAGCATTTTGTGAAAAAAAAAGCTAAGACAGGAATAACATTACACACACAAGCCAAGAACAGGAAACCAAGTACATAGACACTTCGATAAAACAAGAAAACATCCAAGATACTTATATCAAGAAGACAAGAGCACAGTAAAGAAGAGAAGTAATCTCCTTACATATCCATTAAACTGCTGAGCTGCTGCCTCAACTTCAGCTGCAGTAGACATTGTCACAAACCCAAAACCTCTGCTTCTGCCAGTCACCTTGTCATAGATTACCTACAAACAAAACCAAACCAAACCCATTTCATCACAAACGAAAACAAAACCAAATCTCATATTCTCTTCAAAAACCCAATTCGAGAAAGCTATTAAAAATCTCAACTTCATCAACAGAACTATAAAGAACCAAACTTTAGGAAGAGAATTAGCCAAATCTCATCTTCTACTCAAAGACTCATTTCAAGAAACCTCAACTTCATCAGCAAAACTATAAAGCACCAAACTTTATGAAGAGAACTAGTTATACCTCAACCATCTCAACAGTCCCGGCGCTCTCAAACAGCTGAGCGAGCTGAGCGCTATCGACATCGAAGGAAAGGTTACCGACGAAGAGCTTCAGGTCATTAGAGAAGGAGCTGCTGCGCTCTTGCTGCGGCGGGGGAGAATCATCGTCGGTAAACATGTCGTCTTCCTCCACCTCGAAATCTGATGACACGGCGACGTTTCTGGCGAAACGCGACGGGTGTTCGGCGGGGGAGGAGCATTTGACGGCGGAGGAAGCGAAGAGAGAGTGGAGTTTGAAGGAGAGGGAAGGTAGGGAAACGGAGGCGGAGCGGGAAACGCAGAGAGGAAGGGATTTAGGGTTGAAGGAAGACAGAGAAACGGAGGAAGCAGAGGCAGACATGACTCTCTCGTTGTTGTGCTTTGGGAGGAGATAAGGTTTAAGGGTTTCTTCGTGAGATATGAGAGTGAAGAGATAATAAAGGAGTCCAGTTTTAGATATTTATTCCCACTTGGATATTAAATAAAATATTTTTTTGGGGGCAACACTAAATAAAATCTTCTTTTTGCATTTTAGTATGATATGACGGTAATTTTTTTTTTGTGAAATAATAACTGTTTTTACATCTTTTTTGTCAACAATTATTTTTTACACCTACGTACAACATTTCAAATGTTTTTTTACGATAAAACAATAGAAAATTTGTATAATTTTTCACTTTATAATTTTTTGGGGCGACATTAAATAAAATATTTATTTTGCATATTATTATGATATGACAGTAGTTTTTTTTTCATCTATGTACAACATTCCAAATGTTTTTTAAGGCAAAACAATAGTTTTTTTAATTATAATCCATTGTAAGAAAAAAAATTGTTACATTGTCATTTTATAATTTAATGGCAGAAATCTTGTGCTACTAACTTCTTTTTTACAATAATAACTAGACTTTGATCCGCACATCCGTGCGGGTTTTTGTTTATTTTATAAATGTAAACTTTGATATTATTATAAACGTTTTAAACATATAATTTACATTTTAGTGTTATATATTGTGTTACTCTATAATCTTCTTATTTATCTTTTTATCCGACATTATTTTATGATAGTGCATTAATTATATTAAAAATAGTTGATTTTTTTGGTAAATATTTTTTATATTTTTTTAACCTATTTATTATAATTAAAAACATTAAAATTTATATTTAAATTGATTTTTATTAATATTTTAAATAAATTATTAAATTCTAGAGTTTTCTAATAGCATATTTGTGAATAACACATGAATTAAATGTTAGTTATATAATTTATATTTTGATATTAACATTTTAGTAATTGTTTATTTTTTTGAGTCTCAAAAAAAAAGATAACACTAATTTAATAGTGAATGAATTTATTTATTTAAATGAAAACATTTATTTCATATAGTATTTCTATTTTAATATCAATAAACTATAATTATAATATTTATAAAAAATAGCATATAATTTTATTCTTGTTTCTTAAATTTTACTTAAAATTAATTTACAATAGTATTAATAATACTAATTACGAAATTAAATAATGCACTATTTTATAAAGCATTAAAACATTTTAATTAGATTTTGCTAGTTTTTTTCAACTGATTTTGTTTGAAATAAAAATAATTAAATTTATAATTAAAATTGAGTCATTAAGATTTTAAATGTATATATATTTGCTTGACTAAAGTAAATAATAAAAAATGTCATAATAATAAATTATTGAAATGATCATACTACTTTTGTCTAGGAGATTTTTTTTGTACTTATCTTTTAATACAGAAGATACAGTTAAGGAACTTGAAGTGAATGGTATGTGTGATAGGATCTTGTCGGTTCAATTTGGATGGACAGTGGAGATTAAGAGAGTAGGTGTAGTGAGAAGATAGACCTAACTAGAAGCCAAAGGATTATGCAACTACAGACTGTGGACTGATGCTCCAGCATGGATCTTCAACTTGCCCTTTTAATTATTACTTAACCCCCTCTTGGAAAGTTATCATCTTGAAGTTTATGTTAACCTTAGTTTCATTTGTTTTCTGCTATTTGATTTTTTCATATAAATGAAAAGGTCATTGTTTGCTAATTATTCTCATCTCTTGCCAAGCTTTTTCAACCAAATATTCCCTCTGTACCAAAATATATAATGTTTTGGAGAGTTTATGATGTTTCATAATATATAATGTTTTGATATTTTTATATTAATTTTAGTTTTCTGAAAACTGTATGATCAATGATGTGATAGTTTTTTTTATGACTAACTGAATTAATTTTAGTTTAGATGTTCAATGTTATTTTTAATGAAAAATGTATGCATTAATTCTTGTGTATTCACCCAAAATATCAAGTATTTTGAAACATGAGGAGTACTTAATAATAGCCTTGCAAATATTTCAATTAGGATTCCTATTGATGTTAGTTTTTTTTTTTAATTGTCACAAAAGATGTTAGTTCTCTCCTGGCACCATAGTACCTGAAGATATATACTAGGAGTGCATCATATAGAACTGGAAGGAGTTGAGCATTGGGCTCAGTACCATTCTTGGCCCATTCAACCCACAGTAATGTAACTCACAAACCCCAACACAAGTTAGGTGTTAAATCTAAAATGTCCGGTCCTGGTCTGATATTTCCCAAACCTGCTAAACCGTGAAACGAGTAATAACCAATCCGGTTCGCATTCATTATGGCCCCACTGACATCACACGTGTCGCTAATGAAGATGAAACAAGAGATTGAAAGGCTAAGAAAAAAAATCACATTGTCCGGCGGAGAATCGAAACAACAACAACAACACTCAACAAGATCCTCTCTTGTCCGTACTGAAACGATGGACATTTCTATTCGAATCTCCTCCGTGTTAAGATCATCCAATCTCCTTCTGACAACCTCTAGACCCTCATCTTCCTCTAGATTCCTCTGCTCCAAAAGAAACCCCGACGAATCTCCCAAGAACAACAGTAACGGTGAGAAAAAAAAAAGAATCTTGTTGTTAACAGATAGGATTCTTGACTTTTTTTGTTTTAAATGGTCTCTCAGGTGATAATAGATCGTCGAGGGATTGGGACAAAGCGTGGAAGAGTTTCAAGAAACAGAGCAAGAAGACGTTATTCTCTCAGTTCAACGTCGACAAGTACGTGACGTGGAATCCTCCGAGGTCGGAGTTTCCGTTGTCGGAAGAAGTCGATCCTATCAAAAGAACAGAGAGATCTAATCTCATGCTTTGGACAAGTCCAAAGTTCACATTAGTTGGAGCTATTGTCATTGTCTCTTTCCTCCTTTTCTACACCCTTCTTGCTCCTGTCAAGTAAAAAAATAGAAAAATATTCTTCAGTTTGTTTTTTTTTTCTCGTTCACTGCAAATGGTGATTCATGATCCTAGTGGTGTAATTAAGCTTTTAACTGTGTTCCTACGGTTTATATACATCATGTTTTTACCAATTAGATCCTGGTTTCAGCAAATGAGAGGGTGCATTTTTTTAATTGTGATTTGTTTAGATGGTTCCTCGCACAATTTCATGAATAGTGAATTAGATAAACCTAATAAAAAGAGAATGTAATGGTGTAATGATTAATGCTAGTGCTTTTATACAAAAGGTATAAATAAGTTCCGAAACCACGAAAATGTGATTATAAGATTATTTTACAATATTTTATATTTAATATATTAAATCAGTGTTAAGAAAACTAAAATATCAAAAATATATTAATTTTTAAGGATGAGGATAAATCAAAACTTTAATCATAGAATATTTTTTTTATTTGATTGATTGTGGTACTGGGTGTGGTTGCGGTGAGTCTTGTGGTAGGTTATATAAGTACTGTAAATCAATGTCGACTCTTATATACATACAAAGCTCCTTGTCATTGTTGTTATCGAGGGGAAAAAGGAATCACAGTAACAACAATGACAAATTAGTACAAGTTAATGCCAGTTTTTCCTTTTGTTGTGACTTGTAGTAAATGTCAATATTTAAGCAATTTTAATAGAAACAAACTGAATATAAAAAGAGAGCATAAATAGTCAAAAGCTTTTTTCTTACAAGAGTTTACAAACGAAAATATTATACTACATATGTTCTGCTAAAAAAAACAAATTTATGAAAGATAACACAGTTTAAAAGCTGTTTCAGGACACAACCAACGAGTCAACAAAGAAAAAGTTCAGGGAACAACATCCATTTGAGACACAATGATACATTGAGATTCTTAACCTGTTGGGGGCAATGAGCCATCAAGGTGACTCGCTGCCTTTAGGAGAAGAACGGTTAAGCTCAGGCTCATCATCAATGGGACTGATAGATACCATAAGGCTTACTATAGGAAGAACAAGAGGAGTGGAGGGAAAGAAGGATCGGTTGAGTGAAGAAATAAGACAGGAGGGCAAAGCCTCTATTTGGCTTAGAGGGTTTGCTACAATTAGAATAATTGCCAAATGGTGTATATAGTTGAGTACATTTTCTATTCTGGTTTTTATGCTTTGTATGTTGAACAAGAGTGACGACATGAGTCTCTCTACACGATCGTGATGAGATCGATGATTTGATTTGCTATCGACATGAGATAGTGATTCGAGTTGTACTACAAAGCTTATTGAATAACATACCTTCTCTTTTACACGGTTACGAGTAGCAAGAGTCTATCATTGGTGCGGTGAAAAGTTCGGACTCGGCGATGGCGAGATCGGCAGGCGAGTCTCCGGTGAATTCGAGTTACGTGGAGGAATCGGAGGTTTGCGAGGTGAAGATGAAAGGTCAGGTTGAGTTTCTCATGGGGGCATTTGCTCGTTTGAATAAGGAGCAGGCGGTAACGAACTCGACGGTGGCGACGTTAGATACTAAACTGACTTCAATGGAGTCCGCGATGTCCAATTTGGCGTCATCGGTGCAGGCGATGTTAAAAACGGTGGGGAAGATGCCGATCGTTGACGAAAATCAACATTCCAGTTCATCCAACGATAGTTCTCAGGTACATCGATCTCGGGATGATTCATTCGATTATCGGCGGACGGATTTGAACTTAGGCACTCGCGATAGTATGTTGAGAAAAGTTGAGATGCCTTTTTGCGATGGATCTAAGGTTTCGGAGTGGATTGTCGATATTGAATACTTCTATACATTGGGAAGATATGGCGATGAAGCCAAGCTCGATCTTGTTCCCTTGTGTTTACAAGGTGCTGTGAAGAAGTGGTACGCTTGGGTGATGCGTCGTGGGGGTTTCATGAATTGGAGGGATTTTATTAATCGCTTGTTGGTCAGATTTTCTGAGTCGATTGATGATGAACCAGCTACACGACTATTTGCTATCAAACAAACGGGGTCTGTGGCTGAATATATTTCTGAATTTGAGGAATTATCATCACAAGTCCCAGGAGTTGAAGATCATCATCTTGAGCGTATATTTTATAATGGCTTAAGTCTTGAGATGAAGGAGGTGATTAGGATGAAGGATCCTAGGGGTCTATCCAATTACATTGCGGCTGTGTTGAGAATGGAATCGAGCGCATTCTGTAAGGTTGTTAGTGATGCTCAAGTGGGTAGTGATCGAGCAGCACTTAGACGACAGAGTGGTCCTCGGCATCAAGCTGTCATGAGTCAGGGCCGGCCTAATGAGAAGTTACGCATTGATAATGGTGTGTTAAAGGAGAATGTTCCTCCTCCTCGGGCTGTTAATAGGGCTCGTCAACGTTATTCTGATGCGGAACTGGATGCTATGAGAAGGGATAAGTTGTGTTTTTCGTGCAAGGCTCCTTGGTCTCGTACTCATGATTGTCCCAACAAGGAAATGAGGATTTTAACGGTCATAAATGGATGTGAGATGGAAGTATTGGAACAACCTGAGTATGAGTTGGAGGATGTTCAACAAGACTGTGTGCAACAGCTGATGACTCTTTCTTTTAATTCATTTGTGGGAATTGATTCTCCCAAAACTACCAAACTGCGGGGGTTGATCAATCATCGTGAGGTGGTAGTGATGATTGATAGTGGGGCTTCCCACAATTTTATTTCACCAGAGGTCGTGAGAAGGTTGCATTTGAAGGTGATGTTGGATACGACTTTGGAGGTGTTGTTGGGCAATGGGGTTACAGTGACAGCATCGGGTGTTTGCCGCGCAGTCACGTTGCAGTTGCAGTCTACGAATTTTATTTCAGACTTTATTACCTTGGAATTGGGATCCGTGGATGTCATTTTGGGGGTGCAATGGTTAGAAACATTGGGTAGATGCGAGGTGGATTGGAAGAAACAAGAGTTTTCGTTTGTTTATCAGGGTCATAGGGTATGTTTATATGGAGAGACAGGACTCCACAGTAACAAACCTTCCTTGAAGCAGATGTCCTCTGTTTTTCATGATAACGTTCAGGAGAGTGAAGTTCAATTGGCGGAGACATTGTGTGTTCCTTCTCAACAGGGGTCTGATGAGTTGGTGGTTACTCTGTTGACACAGTTTGTGGATGTATTTGCAGTCCCAGCAACTTTACCCCCAATAAGAGGTACGGAACATTCTATCCTGTTGGTTCCAGGGGTTTCCGCGGTATCGGTTCAGCCTTACCGTTATCCTCATGCTCGTAAGGTGATTATGGAAGAAATGGTTTCTGATATGTTGAAGTCGGGTATTATTCGGCCAAGTGATAGTCCTTTCTCTAGTCCGGTGCTCTTGGTCAAGAAGAAGGATGGGACTTTCCGGTTTTGTGTGGATTACAGAGCCTTAAATCGAGCCACGGTACCTAACAAGTACCCGATTCCAGTCATTGATCAGTTGTTGGATGAGCTTCATGGTGCATCGGTGTTTTCTAAATTGGATCTCAGGTCGGGTTATCATCAAATAAGGATGTGTGCTGAGGATATAAAGAAGACTGCTTTTCGTACTGTCGAGGGTCACTATGAGTTCCTGGTCATGCCGTTTGGCTTGACAAACGCTCCAGCCACTTTTCAGAGCTTGATGAACAAGGTTTTCAAACCATTCTTGCGGGAGTTTGTCTTAGTTTTCTTTGACGACATATTGGTATACAGTGCTACGATGTCTCACCATTTGCATCATTTGCGGTTGGTGTTAGAAGTTCTACGCGAACAGCAGCTATTTGCAAATGCCAAGAAGTGTTCGTTTGGGGTTTCGCAGGTTGACTATCTTGGGCACATTATTTCATCGGCTGGAGTGGCTACCGATGGGGAGAAGACAATGGCAATGCGTAAGTGGCCTGTTCCTAAATCCGTTAAGCAGTTACGAGGATTTTTAGGTTTGACGGGTTACTACCGTCGGTTTGTGAAGCATTATGGTATCATTGCTAAACCCCTAACCTCTTTGTTGAAGAAAGACCAATTTGAATGGAGTAATGAGGCGCAACATGCTTTTGAGAGGCTCAAAGAAGCAATGATTAATGCCCCGGTATTGGCCCTTCCAGAGTTTGATAAGTTGTTTGTGGTGGAGACTGATGCATCTGGTTTTGGTCTGGGGGCAGTGTTGATGCAGGAGGGTAAACCGATCGCATTTTTTTTAGTCATGCTCTCACTTCTCGTGAACAGCTGAAGCCCGCCTATGAGCGTGAGTTGATGGCTGTGGTCATGGCAGTGTTGAAATGGAAGCACTACTTGCTGGGTCGAAGGTTTCATATTCATACGGATCATCGGAGTATTAAATATTTGTTGGAACAAAAAGAGGTGAATATGGACTATCAGCGTTGGTTGACGCGTCTATTGGGGTTTGATTTTGAAATATTTTATAAGCCGGGGTGTGAGAATAAGGCTGCGGATGGGCTGTCAAGGAGCATGTCTATTTCTCATTTGTTATTACAAATGACTGTTCCTACGGCACTTCAATTGGAAGATTTGTTTGCTGAAGTGTCCAGAGATGTCGCCATACAGGCGAAGATTGCAGAGGTTCTTCAGAAGCAGGATGGTCTTTCTAAGTACTCGGTGGTTGATGGGAAGTTGTGGCGCAAGAAACGCTTGGTGATCTCGAAACATTCCACTTTTATTCCTCTGATTTTGGAAGAGTGTCATACTAGTAAGGTGGGTGGGCATTCTGGAGTGGTTAAAACGTTAAAACGCATTCAGCTCTCGTTTCATTGGGAAGGGATTAAGCAACGGGTTCAACAGTATGTCGCCGAATGTGCAGTATGTCAGACCCATAAGCACTCTACGTTATCTCCTGCCGGCCTTCTCCAACCGTTGCCAATCCGGATCGTGTGTGGGAGGATATTAACATGGACTTCATTGAGGGGTTGCCTACATCTAATGGAGTCAATGTTATTTGGGTAATGATTGACCGTTTGAGCAAGTATGCCCATTTTCTTACCTTAAAACATCCTTTCACTGCTCTGGATTTGGCGCTAAAGTTTGTTTCTGAAGTTGTGAAATTGCATGGATTTCCGAGGAGCATTGTGTCGGATCGAGATAGGTTGTTTCTCAGTTCTTTTTGGAAGGAAGCTTTTCGTTTGGCAGGTACTAAACTCAAGTATAGTACTGCCTTTCATCCTCAAACTGATGGACAATCGGAAGTCCTTAACAGGTGTTTGGAGACTTATTTACGGTGTTTTGCTTCTTCCCATCCCCGGACCTGGTCTTCTTTTATTTGTTGGGCTGAGTTTTCATATAACACTTCCTATCATAAGTCCTTACAGACTACCCCGTTCCAGGTTCTTTATGGGCGTGAGCCGCCTAGTTTGATTCGGTATGAAGACGGGTCAACTCAAAATTTTGAGTTGGAGGAATCCCTGCGAACACGGGATAGGATGTTGGATCAGTTGAAGCATAATCTCTTGCGAGCTCAACAGATTATGAAAGGCCAAGCGGACCAGAAGCGTCGTAATGTTTCTTTGGAGGTTGGTGATATGGTTTATTTGAAGTTGCGACCCTACAGGCAGCACACGGTCGTGCGTCGTTTTTGCCAGAAGTTAGCCGTGAAGTTTTATGGGCCGTATAAGGTGGTGGATAAGATCGGTAAAGCAGCCTATAAGCTGTTACTTCTGGAGGGATCTCGTATTCATCCGGTTTTTCACGTTTCTCAGTTAAAAAAAGCTGTGGGAAGTTCAGTCACTGTGCAAGCCTTGCCTCCTGTTTGTTTGGATCCCACCGAATCATCTTGGGAACCTTCTGAGGTGTTGGCTAAACGTTATTCTGCCACAGGGGATTTGGAGTTGTTGGTCTCGTGGGTTGGTAAATCTCGTGAGGAGGATTCTTGGATGTCTTCAAGGGAGTTTGTTGCGTGTTTTCCTTCTTTCCAGCTTGAGGGCAAGCTCGGTTTCGATGGGAGGGGTATTGATAGATACCATAAGGCTTACTATAGGAAGAACAAGAGGAGTGGAGGGAAAGAAGGATCGGTTGAGTGAAGAAATAAGACAGGAGGGCAAAGCCTCTATTTGGCTTAGAGGGTTTGCTACAATTAGAATAATTGCCAAATGGTGTATATAGTTGAGTACATTTTCTATTCTGGTTTTTATGCTTTGTATGTTGAACAAGAGTGACGACATGAGTCTCTCTACACGATCGTGATGAGATCGATGATTTGATTTGCTATCGACATGAGATAGTGATTCGAGTTGTACTACAAAGCTTATTGAATAACATACCTTCTCTTTTACACGGTTACGAGTAGCAAGAGTCTATCAGGGACTCCTATCTTGAGCAGGATTTTCTTCACCTCCCGCAATGGGACTCACAGAGTTCTTGCTATTACCATTCTCTCTTGGACTGCCTTCATAGTCCGATCCGTCTTCCTTTTCACGTTTTGGGCTTGCATCTATGACTCTTCGGTCTGGACTCAGGCTTTGGTCTTTGCCTCTGGGAGATACGGATCGCTCCATTGCCTTGGGACTGCGTGATCTATCCTCCACTCGTCTCACTGGTGATCGTGAACGGCTTATGAACCAAAAGCGCGCATCAGTTAATAAGAAAATATCCATAGCTTCATGTAGAAAAAGCATTGCAAACATAAAGAACGATCTAGTGCATGCTTTCTAACCTGTAGCTACGACCACGACTGTAACTACGGCTGCGGCTTGGGCTTCTTCTGCGTCGAGGGGAGCGGGATTTAACTGGTGACCTGGAGTAGCTTCCACCACGCCTGGATTATTACAATTTAAAGGGATATCAGCAGCAGCTTAAAGGAAACAATGATTTAAAGTTACAAGTACCTGGTCTTCTTAGGACTAGGACTGTTCCTGCAGTTTCTCTCAATGTGTCCTCTTTCACCACATCGGTAACATTTGTTCTTACAGTCTCCTGCTGTGCAGTCTCTAGCCCAATGACCATCAACACCGCAGTTAAAACAACGACCAGAACCAGGAGGTGGACCTCTGCTACCACTATCCCGAGAACCACGAGGTGCCTATCAAAAATTAAAGATTTTTTGCGTGAAATCATCAGTAATTTACACCGAACTAGTGGAGGTGCCAATAATACAGAGACAGAACAAACAACTAACCCCTCTGGAAGCCTCCACAGTGATGCGACTTCCATCGAAGTCTCGTCCATCTAAGTAGTACCTTGCGTCATCAGCATCACGAGAATCGCTAAATTCCTGTTCCCAAAATATGAGGGGCTAAGATAAATGCACAATCTATACATACGTACGAGTCTCGACTAATGTGAGAAAACAAATTCTCGGATGAGGGTTATAGGTGTTATTAAACTTACAACAAAGGCATAGTCGCGCTTCATATCAACATCTCGTACTCTGCGGAAAGTGCAGCCAGAAAATCAAGGCCATCATCACTTAAATGAACGGGCCAAGTCCACTAAAAACAAGTAATAAATCAACAAACAAAATCGCCGATGCACTCTTTATACACCAGGCGAGAGTTCCCACCAAATAACACCAAGTCCATAGTACACTCTTCATCAAACATCTCTCCAGGTTAGGCAAACCACCCCACAGAAACCTTCAACAACATCATTCAAGTTAACAAAAACACTAAGCCTAGATCCCCACATAGATGAAAGTATCAATGCAAAGTTGTGAGTTGAATGCTAACGTTCACAGTATGTACTCCCTAAGACGAATCATTCCGGATTAAAAAATCAAGATAGGTCAATCAAATTACATAAAGTTGATGAATTTACCTTCCGTATCTGCTGAAAAGACGCTCAAGATCCCTGCTACGAGTTCTAGATGACAAACGGCCAACGTAGAGGCGAGTGTTTCCATATCGATCATCAAATCGAGGCATTATCAAAGCTGCAAACTTTGTACCAAAATCTTATCAGGCGCATGTGTATTTGAATCTCTTAACAAATCGATAAGAAAAAAAGAATCAAAGCGAAGAATCCAGAAACCGATTGAAACCCACGATTAAGAGAACGAACGGATCCAATTAAACACAGACTCTTCGTACCTTGAGACGGCGATAGGGGAAGGAGAGTGAACCCTAACAATTTCGAAACGAAGAAGAAAGTCTTGGATTCCTAACGCCTTATCTAGTGCTGGGCATTGGGTTTCCAGTTCGGGTAGATTCGGTTCATTCAGTTTTTGGATTATTTAGTTGGTGTTATACAATCATATATTTTTATAGAGTTTAAATTTAGGAACAATCTACCATTATTCAATTGATGATTGTAAATTTTATTTAAATTTTTAGTGTTATTGAATATGATATTTGTAGTATTTATTTAAAATTTGATGTTATTCAATAATTTAAATCATATTTTTAAATTGTAAATATTGTTTTTTATATTTAAAACTGATTTCAAATTATTAGTTGTGGATTTTCATAAACAAATAATTAAAATAAAAATCCAATGCATACTATAGAAATTTTAAAATTTATCAACTAAACTTATCTTAAACTTATAAATTTTAATTGATTACAAAACATTAAAAATTTATGTTAAATTCGTGATTGAATAACATCTCCATAGGTTGGAAGGTTTAGAACCCATTTAACAATTGGAAATTTTGCGTTCTGTCGAATTCAAATCAAGTTTCTAACATTTTATAAAATTTGAAATGAAACCGAGTTTAAAATAGTCGACGTTATATTTGGATTTAAAGCCAGAAAATAAAAGAAAAAATAAAAAAAATGAGTTCAACTGAGAAAAACATTTAAGTAATTCACATTTTTGTAATATTTTTATTTATAAATTCACATTTTTGAAATATTTTTATTTATAAATTATAATTATATATATTAATTTTTTTAAAAAAATAATATTTTTATTATATTTAAAATATTCGGCTACTATTATTTTACGATTTTCGGTTTGGTCTTCTTTTACACCATTGCTTTTTTTCTGTTATGTATAGCTTCCCCAAATTAGTTTTATCATATAAAAATTGTAGCCGTATAAATAGTCTACAATTTTTTTTATATTTGTTTTTTTAAGTACTCAAGACAATAAACTTACAAATAATCACATGTTTAGAAAATAAAGACAAACCTTTTTGTTACTTTACTGTTTAACACTAATCTCTTTCATCTAAAATGAAAGCTTTTTTTTACTAAAATGAAAGTTCTTTTTTTTTTGGTGTAAATGTTAACTAAAATAAAACTAAAAAGAAAGTTACAGCAGTAATATTAGTAAAACTCATCGCCGCTTGTTCTTGCTTCCGATCAAGAGTGTGAAGTAAAACAGAACCCTAAACAAGAACCCCCAAGCTACCGTGATCCACAAGCAACTCCATTTACTCATCTCCGTGATCCCTTTCTGCTTCAAAATATCAACCCCCGTCGTCACACACGTCTCCGCCGTCACATCAACCCCCAGAACATCGCTCATACTCTTCAACAAACTGATTTTCACCGCATCCGAAACTTGTCCCAGCGGCAAACTATCAAACATCTGGATCCCTCGGACAAAGCACTTGGTCGGATCTTCAAACTCGTTCTGAAGCACACCTTCATAAGGGTACTTCACAAGCGAGAGGTAGTGAAACCATAACCAGTAAAGAGGGATCCTATCTCTGGAGATGAAGAATCCAGAGAAGAGGAGGAAGTAAGCTAAGATCGCTACAACCACCGTGAACCCTATCATCACATGCGATACGACGCCGGATAGGAACGTCACAAATGAGCTTCCCGCCCAAAACGCTGCCAAGATCGTCAAGAAGAAGAAAAAGAACCCCTCGGAGCCTCCGGCGAGACCAACGGTGAAGAAAGTCGCTGCGGCGAAGGTAGCTGATAAGATTACAAGAGCTGGGAGGGATATGATCGTGTGTGCGAGGACGTATGATGATCTACGGTACGCGTTGTAAGCTGTTTCTCTCATGAAGATGTAACGTTCTTGAAGAAAGACTGGTATGGCTTCTGCACATGTGTAGAACGTTGTGGACATGGCGAATGCGAAGAACCCTAAGCGTTCTTGTATGCCTCTTGGTGAGTTATCTAGCTTCCAGAACATTGTAGCTAGGATTGTTCCTGTAATAAGAACAGCTCCTAAGCGGATTCCGAAAAGCTCTGGTTGTCTTCTCGAGTTTAGTATTGATCTTTTGCTTATGACTAGAATCTCAGTCCAGAATGGGTTTGCAAAGGTTTGAACTGTTGATCGCCGGTCCTGAGCATAGTCAAATGAAATATTAACGTATGACCCTAAATATTTTAGGAAAAGAGAAATATATATTGTAAAACAAAAAGTTATATAAACTCTTACTAAATGGTCTATAGATCCCAAAATCTCAGTACTGGTCCTGCATGTGGAGACTAGCTTCTCTCTTGAGATACTTGCGTTGATAGCGTCTTTGAGAGAGACATTAGTGTTTCTTGTGGTGGGGTTTAGGGTTTTCTTTGCACTCCATTGCTTGTGGAACTCAACTAGGGTTTTAGTTCCTTCTGGTGAATCTTCCAGCTCACGGATTAGGTCAAGTGCGAACTCTGTCTTGTTTTCATTTTCAGGGACAGTGTGACCGTACTCTGAGAAGAACCGAGGGAGATCTGTTGGTGAGCCGCTGTAAACTGTGTTCCCTCTAGACAGGAATAGTAACTTGTCTAGCAAGCCTAAGATTCTATAACTTGGCTGATGTATAGACATGATAACTATGCTACCGCTCTGTGCCACTCTCTGAAGCACTTTAACAACCATGTAAGCACTTGTAGAGTCAAGACCCGAGGTTGGCTCATCGAGGAAGAGTATAATCGGGTCATGGATTATGTCGATTCCTATTGAGACACGTCTTCTTTCTCCTCCCGACACACCTCTATGTCCCTCGTCACCAATCACTGTCGTGGCTGCGTTTCTCAAGCCGAGCTGGTCTATCAGAGCTTGAACACGTGCTTGCTTCTTCTTCTTGGAGAGTGAGCTTGGAAGCCTGAACTCGGCTGAGAACATTAAAGTTTCTTCCACGGTGAGCATCGGGAAGAGAAGATCGTCTTGCATGACATAGGCTGATATGACTTTATGAAGACTTGATTCAAGAACTTCCCCGTTTAGAGTGATGTCACCGTGTAGGCTCTCTTTTGCGATACGGTTGGCTAATGCATCGATAAGTGTTGACTTACCTGACCCGCTAGCTCCAAGAACGGCCATCATCTCTCCTTCTTTGGCTTCACCGGAGATACCATTGAGTAGCATCTTAGTATTCATCTCCATATCATCGAGAGATGAGTTCCCGCAACAGGGAAGTGGGTTAAACTTCTTCTTGATCTTCACGCTATACGTCAAGTCTTTGAAGGAGAGAACAAACGGAGAAGGAGAAGGCATGAAATGACTTTGGCCGTTCTGCTCATCTTCCATACTCATGAGAAGCTCTGCAAGTGTGGCAGACACTTTAGGTGTGTTTCTGTGACCTCTCTGGAAACCAACTGACTTTTCGTCAGTGTAAAACAGAGAAAGGTCATCGCTGTTCTTGGCACGTCTGGCCGGAGATAGTCTGTCGAGCAAATTAGACATCACGTGAGTTCTTGTCTGGTTAAACCTTTTGGTCTCTCAGGTATTGTCTTACAGTTTTTGATAGGTATGAGATTTTATAGAATGTTTGGATAGGAGTAGTGAGATAGAAACTAGTCAATTTATTTGGTGATCTCTAAATATCTAACTCTAGGTTCTGTAGCTTTTATTATAGCTTTTGTTTATATGTGTGTATGTATATAATTGAAGCTCAAGAATAGGTGAGGAGTTGGGCAAATCCATTCATGTTTTCCATATATGTGTGTTCACACGTCTCTTTCTTGGGGCTTAAGGGCATGATTAACCCTAGCACCCCATTTGGGGTGCTTATTTTTTTTTTTTTCTGTTTTTCTTAAAAAAAAAAATAAAAAAAAAAATTAAACCAATCACGGGCCGCCACGTGTCAGTGGGGCCCGTGAATAGTGCAAGCACCCAAGCAAAATGGGTGCTTATTCAAGCACTTTTGGAGTTGGTTTTTGGGGGTGCTAGTGGGTCCCACCCCTTAAGCACCCCCTTAAGAGCCTTGGTTAATGGTGGCCTAAGGCCACCATTAACCCAGAAACTGATTCACGAGTGCTTAAGTTTTTTTTTTTTTTTTTAAAAAGATCAATTGCAGGCCGCCACTTATTGTTGGGGTTCGCAAACAGTCAAAAATCCCTTCACAATCGTTGCTTATTTAGCAACTAGAAGCACCTGTATTTCATAAAAAGAGGAGTCCACCACTAAACAACTCCCTCTAAGCACTCTCGATAACTATGACCTAATGTACTCTCCGAAAATCCTATTTTAAAGTAATTTTGCTCCAAAAAGTAAAAAGATAAAAAAGTGACGGATTATTATTTTATGGAATTGCGTGTTTATTTCATCTGTATTGAATTCATTATTGGTTCTATGGAATTGTAATAAGAAAAAATGGGTAATTTCATGAATGTAAGATTGGCAAGAATTGTTCAAAGAAAAAAAAGATTGGCAAGGAATATTTTCCTAACACTAACAGTGAAGACGATAGTAACATATTTCTACCCCTTTGTAATATAATTTTATTTATCTATGTATTTTATTATTTTCAAATTATTTGGTTTTAGTCACGAGTTTTATTTTTTTTCTATTTTTTTTGGTTTTAGTCACGAGTTTCCTATTTGATTCACAGGCTCAAAAGACATTGTTTTTTTTTGTGTGAACAATGAATGACTAGTTAAGAAGAAAGTTTGGCCTTTAGCTTAGTGTATTTTTTATCCTTCGTAAAGCAGGGTTAGCCCTGAAATTTAGGAGGTCTAAAGCGATTTTTTAACGATTTAAACTAATTTTTTTAATGAATTTAGAGGTTTAAATAAATTTCTTCAAAAAATTTAGGGGTCCAAAACCAATGTTTCATCCGACTTGGCCTAGGAGCCGCCGTATTTTAAAGAAATCAATTGAACAAAAAAAGAAGAAATTCTTGGAATATCATCAAATCACTTAAAAGTGAGAATTGTTTTGAATATTTTATTGTAGCAGTTGAAAATTTCGCAATTAGTTGATCAAAAGATACTCCAAAAAAAAAACGATACATCATATCATAATCATGATGTTAGCATGGTATACTATACTAAACTAAAGAAAAGGCATGCCGCATCTGATTATGCTTAATGAAGCTAGTGGCGTGTAAACTTCAAGTATTTGATGAATCATGTGTGAGTAAAAAGCCTTCCAAAAAAGATACTCCAAATGGATTTGTATAGCAGAATGGTACAGTAAAAAAGGGAACGAATGAGAAATCATGGGCCCGAAACTTGCAAACGTTCGCCTACTAATGGGTATGCTGAAGAGCTACACACAAAAACCCAACAAAGTATGTCACAGAAAGTCTAAAGTGACACAAGTTAGAAAAAGTTTGACTTGTGTAATTTTGTTTGAGTCGGTTTTGTATTCAGATCTGTATTCCCATCTTCGGGTTTTATTAATATATATTTTTTAAAAAGTTAGATAAAGTTAGGCATATGAAGATTTGTGTGGCTGTTATATCCGTTTTGTTGATTATTTTACTTTCGTTCACCCATTCTCACAACAAATCTAACGAGTTTAATAGAAAACTAGTGTCAGTTGTAACAACACCCATGAGGCCTGTCTCAATTAAACTCTATCTTATGAATGTACACTTATATACTGTTTTAAACAGAGAACGAGTTAAGAAAATTCTGGTTTTAAAATAAAGCTGTTTGGTAAGACTTTTGCTTTGATAAGTGTGTGTTTGGAATTTTGTGTTGGTAGATGAAACTTTTGCTAAGAAAAATCTGGTTTAAAACAAAGCTGAGCATGATTTATTCTTCATGGGAGTTAAACAATACCTTGAAACAAGTTTAAGAGTATTGCTTATTAATATTTTATTTGTTTCATAAAGATATATGTTTTAGAACTTTTACGCATATCAAAAAAATATATGAAATTTGAATTACTAATGATATTTTTTCTAATATATAATTTTCCATAACTTTTAATCAATAGAATTTAAATAACTATTAAAAGATTACAATTTATCATAACTACTTCATTGAAAAAAAGAGAGATAATGACCAAAATAGACTTAAAAAGTTTTTTGTTTCCAAAATAGCACTTAATAAAAAAATAACCAAAATAGATTTCAATGTAAATATACATTTAAACTTTTGGATTAACTAATTTAAATTTAGGGTTTAGAGTTATGTGGTGAGGTTTTAGAGGTAAAATTTAAAATTTAAAAAAAATATTAAAATTTTCAAAATAAAAAATCTATTTTGATCATTTTTTTTCTTAAATATTATTTTTGTGACAAAAACTTCAAAAATATTTATTTTAGATATTTGACCCATTGAAAATGTAAACACTGAAAACTTTTTGATTTTTTTTTTTAAATATAAATGTTTTCGAAATGGAAAGAGTATAATTGATTTAAACATCTATGCTGCCTATAGAATTATTCACAGATCACTCCTCGCCTCTCTTAAACCTCCACAAAGCGATTCAAGTGGTTGTAAACCATGTATTACCTCTTTGATTAATGAAAAGTTGAAGTTGAGTCAAAGAAAAAAAACATCCGTGCTGCCTCAGTTTGGAGACCAAGTCAGTATAGTTTAACGGCTACCCGGAAATATCCAATTCACACAAATGAAAGTTAATGGGCTTCTATTGGGCCATCAAGCAGTGAAGCCTATATAAAAGCCTTACGGGTGTTTTCAACTTTAGCCTAAAGTTTATGGACATGCTTTATGATTAAAGTTAACTGAGTATCTGAATACTCATATCAAACGCAAATCACGATGACAAAAAAAAAATGCGAACACTTGCATCACTCTGCATAAAGTAATCGCCGTGTAACCACCACATCGCTCTCTTCTTCTTCCTCAAACGGTTGAATCTGTCTTTCCGAGACGAAGAAGCTCTCTACTCGGAGACGATGAAGCAGCTTCACAAGCAAATGAGCTCAAAGCGCGACGACGATACAATCCCCACGAGCCAATCGTCTCCATACTCACCCAAAGCCTTAAAGCATTCCAGATCTCTCCCCAGATCGCTCCACTACCTCCTCCGCGAACAGAGACTCCTCTTCATCCTCGTCGGGATCTTGATCGGTTCAACCTTCTTCATCCTCCAACCTTCTCTCTCCCGTCTATCCCCCGCCGAGTCCACCTCCCTAATCACCAGATCCGTCTCCACCAACTACTCTCCTTCTAAGATGAGTTTCAACTACGGCGGAGGTAAAACCGGTCGCGTTCCCGTCGGTATCGGACCGCGGAGGATGAGGATCGTGGTGACCGGTGGAGCTGGATTCGTCGGGAGTCATCTTGTGGATAAGCTTATCGCGAGGGGAGATGAAGTGATCGTGATTGATAACTTCTTCACGGGGAGGAAGGAGAATCTGGTTCATCTGTTCTCGAATCCGAGGTTTGAGCTCGTTCGTCACGATGTGGTTGAGCCGATTCTACTCGAGGTTGATCAGATTTACCATTTAGCTTGCCCAGCTTCACCTGTTCATTATAAGTATAATCCAGTCAAGACTATCATATCCTTTTTGATTACTCTATATATATATGCTCTCATCAATGTAGTGCTGCTGCTAGGGATCTTGATTTGCTTCTTAAATGCTAGGGCTCATTAGGGAGATTTTGGGGCTGTAGAGAAATTTTTTAATATTTTTTTAACTAATTTAGAGATTTATGTCTATGTAATTTTATTTATAAAATTTGGTGATCATAGGCGAATGTTTCACTTGGCTCTTGATCCTAATGCTCATTCCAAATCTGCCGTTTCAGTTTAGGTTTAGGTTTAGGTTTCTGTTGTGAATCAAACTTGGAAGAAAGCTAAAAAAATTAGAAAGAAAACTCGATTGAGGCAAATATTCGTTTTAGGGTTTGTTACTGTGTGAGTGAATCATTTACAACTTAAAAATTCGTATTTATATCCTTTTTAAAAATTGGATTTTCATTTTTTATTTTAGGAAACAGTTGTGACATTTTACTGGTGCATCCAGATTTAAGTCGAATAGTATTTTTGTTTATTTGGATGAATCTGTTGTGTTTGTTATGATCCTTAATGATGGTTTTACAAGACAAATGTAATGGGAACTCTCAATATGTTGGGTCTTGCAAAGAGAGTTGGAGCAAGGTTTCTGCTCACCAGCACAAGTGAAGTCTATGGAGATCCTCTTGAGCATCCACAGAAGGAGACGTATTGGGGGAATGTGAACCCAATCGGTGAGTTTGGAATATTCTGTTACTTTGCTCCTGAGTTTATGAGATGTATGAATAAACGAGAGACTGATCATTGATTGCTGATATCTTTTTAAAGGTGAGAGGAGTTGCTATGATGAAGGAAAGCGTACAGCTGAAACTCTAGCCATGGATTATCACCGAGGTGCAGGTGTGGAGGTAAAATCTGACAGTTATCCCATAGATTGTATATTTGCAAGCTCCTCGCAAACTTGGTTGACATAGTATGTAGTTTTCTCATTCAAAAATAGCCTTTTTGCATCAGTTAGGTTTCAAATCATCCCACTACTGTTTTATCAAGATGAAGTTTCTTCATTTGGTCAGAGGAGAGTTTTGAGTATTGGAAATTCTTAGAAATTATGACTGTTTCTCCAAGTGAACGAGAGATTCACATGAGTGGTCTCTATCTACCTTTCAACTTTCAGGTTAGAATTGCTCGTATCTTCAACACCTATGGACCCCGAATGTGCCTCGACGATGGGCGTGTTGTTAGTAACTTTGTTGCTCAGGTTTAGCTCTTTCATCAACATCACACAACTTGTTTATGTTTATACCTTTTACAATACACTCTCACAGAATGATGTTTTATATCCACGCAGACTATACGCAAACAACCGATGACTGTTTATGGTGATGGAAAACAAACTCGAAGCTTTCAGTATGTTTCTGACTTGGTAAGTAGACAACCGCTGTTTCAGTCCGTTCTGTTGGTTTATCCAAGCAATGTAAAAGAATATATTGCCTTGGTATGTAACAAAGATCTCTCTTTCTAGGTGGATGGACTTGTAGCGTTAATGGAAAACGATCACGTAGGACCTTTCAATCTTGGTAACCCAGGGGAATTCACAATGCTTGAGCTTGCTGAGGTTTGCTTTACTTCTACATTGGTTTGGTTCGGTTTTGATAGTTGGTTTAAGAATTTCTGTTTGATTCGGTTTTGCGTCCATCTTTAGAAACTTGCATCAAGATTGGAAATGTTCTTTTGAACTCAGTTTAATGAACATGAAACATTCAGTTCTGTCTTCGGTGTATGAAATGGGAACTTGTGTGTGTAGGTGGTTAAGGAGGTGATTGACCCGAGCGCGACAATAGAGTTCAAACCGAACACAGCGGATGATCCTCACAAGAGGAAACCAGACATAAGCAAAGCAAAGAAGCTTCTGAACTGGGAACCAAAGATCTCTCTGCGGGATGGTCTGCCTCGTATGGTAAGTGACTTCCGTAACCGAATCTTGAACGAAGACGAAGGCAAAAGTCTCTAAGCGAGAGTCACACTAAGATCTTCCTTCTTGCTGTAAGATTGATATGTATAGTCTTTTTTACAAGAGCTCTGCCAAGTCTTTCTATTTATTCTTTTCTCTTATTTTCTTGTTCTTTCACAAAACATGACTACTTGTATTAGCTAATATATTTGATGGATTTTGCTATTGGGCCAGTCACTAGTGCCCACTGGGCTCAATTTTAGTGGGAAACAGTAACATTCTACCGCGTTCGTACAGTGACTAGCCTTTGTACACTTTCACATTGTATCTGAACAGATATGCATTGGTATGCTATCTCGGTTCATACCAACGTTAGGTTTCTAAGGTGGATTCCACATTTTCAATATATACAATAAATAAAATTCACATATAAATGCAAATGCATAAATAAGCTTTTGAATCAATCGAGACACATTAATACAAGACTGCATATGTAGAAAAGAGTTAGCTGGAAATGGCAATTGATTGAGCTACAAAATTAGCTGTGAGCATTTCTACTTTCCACTTTGGGGTGTTCATTCGATAGAGCAGTTCAGTCTGTTAGAACTTTGACATATAAAGAAACAATCGCTTTTAGAATTTACTATATCAAATTCTCCTTCTACCTTATTAAACTCAAAACTTGTATTTAAAGCTATACCCTTTTTATCCATCTTCTTTACAAAGACTGATCAGTATCCAAGAGTGAATAAATGTAATGTAGTACATAAATATCTAATGCTTAATAGTGACATCTCAACTTATAATGTGTGTTTTATGTGACCGTTTCTACTCAAAAAACTCTCTGTTCACACTGACGCATTATCAATATCACACATGTATTTGTAACGTATATGTGTGATTGTTTTTATATATATACTAATGAGCTTTGTTTTTGCAAAAGCTTCTATCCAAGGACCAAGGCACTATGTTTTGTGCATCACAAGCATCAACAGCTACGGCTAACCACAACGAACGGAGCATCAACCGTCACAACCAGATAATCAAAGATGGTAGGAGGTCTTTCACGGCACCGTGCTCTTCTGGTGATGACTACATTGCACCGTACCGTCAACTTTCCAAAATTACGAGAATACCCTCCTCCCCCTCTAGGAAGATGGTTCAGGTGGATAAGGGAAGGGAGAGTACTTCAGGGTCGTTGTTGAAGCGACTCAGCAGTGATAATATTAGTTTAGCGAGGAAGAGTTTTGGTTGTTATGACGTTACCAAAAGTACCACACCTGGTTCTACTAGGTATCTTCTTGGAGCTGACCCGGTTTCTTTAACCGGGTCTTCGGGTAAGGATATGGTTGTAACGGAGGAAGGTGAACCTTCTGAGGCAAGAAGAGGCTCTAACGCTGCCGTGGAAGAGAAGAAGAAGGCTTCTTCTGGTTCAGACCATCAGGCAAGTAAAGTAAAGTAAAGCAAAGCTTGTACTTTACTGTATAATGAGTGGCAAGAATGTAAAGTAAAAAGAGATTAGTGTTGTTTTGGAGATGCAGGTGGTTGTTCTGAGTCTGTCTATTCACTGTCAGTGCAGAGGCTGTGAAGGCAAAGTGAAGAAACATCTATCTAGAATGCAAGGTTAGCAACAACTCTTTTTTTTTTGCTTTTTCTTATCAACATGATGTCCACACATATACATATCATTGTTTAATGGGTTTAAGCTAATTATAATGGTATTTGGCATATACGTAGGTGTGACATCTTTCAACATAGATTTTGCTTCAAAGAAGGTAACTGTGACTGGAGACATCACTCCTTTACAAGTATTGGGTTGCCTCTCAAAGGTCAAAAATGCTCAGTTCTGGACACCACCACCTCAATCATCACTCTCAAGGGCCAATCCGGAGAACTAATAAAACACACTTTTGTGTATTTGTTTTCTCTTTCCCTCATGTGTTTTGAATCAAATCAATGTTCATTGAGAATGACTCATGCATGTTTATTCACCACCTCATATGATGAAATTGTCATTACATATTCAACTTGTTCAGTTTTTGTTTAAACTTATATGTAAGATAGAGACAATATTTAACATTCTAGAAGATTGCATCTACTACAAGCTCTGCTATGAGTTCATCTGTCAGCATTTCCTCAATATCCCTACCTATGATTTCAATGTCATCTTCCAACCTCAGCCATTGCAACTCCTTCTCCTCCACTTCATCTTTGCTTGGTTTCTCTTCTTTTCTTGTCACCAAATCACGCAGAGTCTCTTGTATTTTGTTTGCATCCCATTTCGGGCAGACCCTTTTGGGTTTAACCCAAGGGTGTGGATCCGAGAACTGCTTCAATATCTGGATAAGCTCTCTGCTGATTTGATCAAAAAGAAACTTTCTTTCTAACCGGGTTGAGGTTTTCAAGCTTGAGTATTTCTTCTCGAGACCCTGAAACAAGGATGGATCTACAGGTGTTTCCGTGAGAGTGTTGTGGTCTGAGTCACTTAACCTGGAGTTGGCTAGGAGATCAACTAAGTATAATGACTTCCAGTCTTCTTCTCTGACCTCTTGGCTGGTCAAAATCTCATCAGTTATTGTTGATGACTCCTGATCTGTGTCTTCATCACTTGAAACGAGCATGCCAGCTTCATTGTAGGCAGCTGACTCTAGTTTGAGGAGCCGAAGTTGCATCCTGAGTCCTGTAAGGTACAGACAACAGCTAACACGTCAAAACATTTCTAGTTACTTCAAGGATGTTTGATCGACCCAAAGCAATGAATTAGACTAGCGCTGGTTGCAGCTGCGCCACAACAATTATAAATGGACGAACGAATCAGTAAACTAACAAGCATTGACTGACTACCTTGGAGATCCGCGCTAACACTCTCAAAACATTCAGAACTCGATGAAACATCGTCGTTGAAAGAAGCTTCTAGAACAGAAACCGGACTTGGTTGATCTCCTTCCTTTGAGTTTTCACCAGGCTGTGGTTCAGGAACCACAGAATGATTTACATCCTCAGTTGGCATCCTTGAGATATCCTAGAACAATAGTAACGAATTAGATATGTGTCATAACGAACATGTATGTAAGCTGCGCTCTAGTGCACAGATCCATGATCTTAACACATAATGCTCACTTACAGGATCAGTTAAAGAAGTGACAGTTGACAAATCTGGAGCTTCAGAAGACATTGCCGTCTTGATATCATCAGAAGCTGAACTATCCTCAGTGTCTGAATTTGTATCTACTGAGAAACTGCAACTTGTTTTAGAAGGCAAGAGCTTCTCTTTTTGATAAAGGAATTTGGTTAAACTTGGGCCGATGTTGACCTCTGGTGAACGATTGTATGATGAATGAGATTTATTACTACCATGTCCAGAGGATTTGTTTGACAAGAAAGACTGGGACTCCCCGTGACGAGAAGAGCTCCACATCTGTAATCCATCTCGAGTGATCAACTCCTTTGGCAGCACTATAGTGTAACCATTAGTGCTTTCTTTGTTCATGATGGTTTTGGATTTTGAATAACTTCTTGAGTAGGATCCTTTCCAACCATCTCTACTGCTGATTCCAACCGGTTCTGGCAGTTCAGACAACTGAGCATTGCTCTCAACTCTTTTACTAATCACATCTTCGAAAATGAGTCCATTAAAACTTTCTGGCCTAGCTTCCTTATCTGAAGTTGCAAGCATCTCAGCTAATGTGCCGCCTCTACTAATTTCTATCTCTTGTTCGTACTTGTGTGTTAGTTTCCACCGCTCTGACAGTCTCCTCTTGGCTTCCCTACTCACAGATGATGTTGTTGACTTAGAAGGCCGAGATCGATGGTGGTTCTTACGGTTTAAAGGCGGTTCTTGTTCTTGAAGTTACTGGCACTAGCTCTGATTCACTTGCAGAATCACTCCCTGATGAGCTTTCATCCCCTGCATATCCTCTGAATCCTGAAGTTTCAAAGCTCATGGCACCACTACCATTACCACAGCTGGCCTTCCTTTGTCTAGACATTAATTTGGAAAATTCTCCGGAATCTCTTGAACTCTGTCTTGAAAGGCGGATGTCTTCATTACTTTTCTGCCTGCCATGATTGCTGGTGCATGGAAGCCTACGATCTGCTCTGAACTCATCAGAAGAAGAGCTTGGCGATGCAAAAGCTCTACCACCGAGGTTAGGTTTCAGAACAACAATCTTGGTCGGATGCAACTCACTTCTCTTTCCCTGCTCCACATTTGGTAAGTCAATTGTGTCACAAGAAGTATGCCTAGTATGATAATGGCTAAGACCACCACCATGCCGATGAGGTGATATATGACTCTTCCGTAACAAGTCCCTATCCACATGCCTCTGGCTGTTTGGACACTGCGCTTGACCGTAATGTGGCTTGTGAGGTGATCTTTGAAGATCATGCATATGTTTAGTGAATAATGAATCTGGTTGCTGAAGAAACTTCAGTAGGAGATCTTTGTTAGAGTCTAGAGCCTCAAGCGCATCATTAAACTCTTTAGAATGACGAAGCTTCTCATCCGTTGATAACCGCTTAGCCTCCATGAACTTCTGCCTTATAAAAGCCATCTCTGCTGGTGTAAGATTAGCAGCATTCACCTTCCCCTGATGATATAAGTTTGAATTGCTCTCTGCCTTGTTTGCATCCAAAACTTCGAAAACATCTTTAAACTTTTGCTCACCCTTTGAGCTCCTTCTAAGAGACTCACAACCATCATAAGAACTGGTTCCACCGCTCCTACATTGCTGATTCTCCACAGACTTGTGTTGCCTATGAGAAGAACTCTGAGGCGGCAAGACATCGAGACCCATCAGCCTCGCTATAATGCTTGGTGATCTCCTTTTAGATTCTTTCTGCTTTGACATTTCTTGTGCTAACAAACTTTTCATTGGTAATCCAGTGCTTTGATGAATAGAATCTTGCTGCAACTACAATATGAGCAACAAGTCACTTTCAAACAACAACTGGAGTTAAAAACATTTTCCTCTCAATATCTTTCCATACCTGGTTATTTTCACTTAGAGCTTCACAATGGCAAGAATGAAACTCAGAAGATGGTGACCCTGAAGACTTGAGTTTCTGACTCTCTTTCTTTCCTGTAAAAGAAAAATGATGAGAAGAAGATGCCATTACAGTGCTCATAATTGATAAAGCAATAGACTTTACAACGGAAGAAACAAAGCAAGGAGGAGGTTAAGAGCAGTCATGATTACATGTAAACCAAAATCATCATAAAAACCACTGTTGAATAAAATTGAAGTTTGAACAAACAAAACCAAATCATAACACTATCCAACAAACTTTTCCCTAAGATTCTTATTATTTTCTACTTCTTTTGCTTTACTTTTTTTCTATAATAAAGCAGCAGCAACCAACTCAATTCATTGTCTCTAACCACACTGCCTTTTAACTGTTGTTTTCCACAAGACAACAAATTAGCATGTCTTTTGTTTTTTATATCCCCACAACTAAATAAATAAATAATAAAGTTGTGATTTTTTCCAGATTAATACATAGAAAATCAGCAGTAATAAAATATTCCAAAGAAAAAAAATGAAAAAATTTATTTGGTAGAAACTGTAACCTTGGGGAGAAGTGGGCACTTGCGAAGCTAATCGATCTCGGGAAGTGGCGAATCGAAATATGTTCATCTTTTCACTCACTCGGAATCGGAGGGGAAGACATTTTCACGGCTTTGGAGGGAAGAAACACGAAGGATCTTGATCGGGATTTTGAATCAGAGAAAGATTACGAGGAAAATGCAAGAGGATTGATGAAAGATCGGAAGAATCTAAGAAGAAATCAAACGTTGAGCGAAAGAGAGAGTGAGGAGGAGGAAGAAGGATGGAGAGAACAGAGGTTTCTCGGAGTTATTTGAAAGTTCAAAATGTATAAATAAAAGGGTAAAAAATAATATATTATTCTTTTTGGGGAAAAGAAGGGAGGAAGTAGGCCTGGGATTCGAATATTCGGATCAAATTCCGTTCAGGTCGGTTCATTTCAGGTTTGGGTTTTTTGGTTAATTAAGTTTTGAACCTATATAGATATGGTACCTATAGAATTTTGATCGGTTTCGGATCGGTTCGGATTTCAAAATTTTTGAATATCCATAGTAAAGAATTCTTGCAGAATATAAGAAAACTTCTAGTTTTGTTAATGTTTTTGGTTCCGGATCCTTGGATACTCGATTGGTTCTCGGGTTTGGATCATGTCTATTTAAATATGGGCTCCTCGGATAGGAGAGTTTTGAAAATATAGATTAGATCGATTCCAAATTTGAGTATTTTGAATCGGTTTTAAGTTCAGGTATTCGGCGTCTAGGTTTTTTGCGAGGCCTAATAGGAAATGTGGATGGTGAGTTAATTTATTTATTAAACTTAGATTAAAAATTAAGTTTGGTGTTCTACTTTGGTTAATATATTCTTAAATATAATTGTTTGGTCAATCATTTTACACAATTCATTTTTGTTTTTTGGAGAGGAATTCATTTACATAAATTCTTATAAAAGTTGTTGATTTCCAAACTTTGTTGCGTATGTACGTGATAAGTTTGTTGCCTTGCTCGCTTTGTAAAAAAGAAACAAAAAAATTAGAAACGTACGAAAGTTGATAAAAAAAAGAAGAAAAGAAAGGTTTAATTTGGTTTAAGAAAACTAATCAACGTGGCTAAAGGCTAAACAAATCTTTGTTGAGCAAGCAAGCAAGCAAGAGTATTATCATACTTACTACTAGTATTCTACAATATATCTATTACAATAATAGATTATCCATTTTCATGGTTATATATTTTTAACTAAGCTCTATATACATTCAGAGATGGGACGATTCACGGTCAATAAATCTTTCATGTTCACTCATTTCATTATGTATAATAGATGGTGTATTTATTTTTTGAAAGTTTGATATACTTAGTTACTGATCATGTCATCATATGAGTTTTTCGTGTTTTAAAAGATGATGTTACAGAATGATGAAACACTAATTTCTTTTTCAGATCATATCAATCATCATTCTGAAAAGAAATTAGTGTTCATCATTCAACGTTAACTTACCCCTCATCAAACCAATGTTTTGTAACATTATGTGATTTTTCGAACTTAACGTGTTTCGGTTAAAGCTCAATTGAAAATTCGATTCCTACTTTAATCAAGGATATGTTATTATAGTATTAAGGCTTATACTAACTCTAACCGAAGTCATATGTATCTAGAAGTCTTCCTCTAACAGATTAGGTTAGGCAAAGTTAAAATATATCCAACTATAAGTCCTTATCTTCATATATTCTCCACAGAAAATTTTTAATATGTAATTAAAATAACAAGTAGTATTAGTTTTATAAGCTCTTATAAGAATTGGTTCTTTAGCTCACCAAATATGACTAAGCTAATAAAACGACAGAAATTCTAACAGCCTTCGCTGTCAAGGTAATTAAATTAATCCGACACATTTCTCAAAATAAGTTTAATGAGTAGGAACATTTTTTCCCCAAAACAAACCGTGCGTTAAGCGTTAACTTAATTCGTATTAAATGTACCAGTTAGATTATGGATTAAACTACTACAGTATTGTTGGTGTTTCGTCTGATGATTTCAATGCAAAATGTGTTTGTTTATTAGTAGGACTCACTATGCCTGCAAAATGTGTTTGTTAGAGTTTTAATTTTGTTTAAAAAAAGGTCATTCTACTATTTCAATATAATTATATACATTAAATCTAGCTTTTATTCTTTTACATAATTAATAAATTTTTATTTAATTAATTATACACTGAATATATAGTCTATTATATAAATTTATTAATTTTCGTGAAAAGTATCAAAAGTAACACTTATTAAAAAACGGATGGAGTATTGAAGAACTAGCGTTGGCAATATACTCTTTGTGTTGAGAAAAATAGAAACTCGTATGCACTTATATATTATTCCCTCAATTCTGAAAATATCTATGTTTTAGAAAAAAAATATTTTTTATATTCAATACATTAATTAATGATAAAATATAAATTTTAAAATATTTATTAAAATTTTATTGATTAAAAATTATAAGAAACATCTATGAAAAATAAGGAAATAATAACTAAAATTTATATGTTTTTGTAATAAAAGTGAAAATTTTATATTTTTTTGGAACAGAGAATATTAAAATTGAGACGGAAAAGAACAAAGTTAAAAGCAAATGAATCTTTCGTTTTGATTTTGTTTATATATTTCTCTTGAGTTTTTCTTTTTTTTGAAAAGCATTTATATCTCTCTTGATTTATGGGGTTTTTAGACGTTGACGCATCCATAGATAACCTACACAGAATTTATGATTCTTTTTTCTACGTGGATAAAAGATTTAAAATTTACATCTTTTTATTTTTGGAATTCGAAAGACATTCATTTTCCTAAAAAAATTTAAAACAGACTTCTGGGGACAAAAAAAACTAAATGTTTTCCAAATGTTTTATAACGTGACCACAGAACAGCATTAAATTTTGGAATGTTTTCCGAAGCTACAAGAAAGAATGCGTGTGTTCTTCAAATTACGAAGAATGGTATTATACTAGTATAAAGAAAATAAATGGTACTCTTCATGAAACATGCCATCTCTAAGTTATTATAAGGTCGTTCAAATATTTGTAAGAATATGAAGGTATGATCCACATATATATATAATCTACTTCGTTAAGCAGCTTGCATTTTATTGAATTATAATGAATGGATTTTTACAAAAACGTTAACAAAAACCATCAGTTTTGTTTTACCTAAAAAAAACTAATGTTTTATTTTAGATAGTACAGCCCAGCTGCATGGAGAAGCTAAGGTGCATCTTTAACAACGGTGCTTGGTAAGAGCATCCACGATGGGGGGCTTAGTGGGGTGCTTAAGCAGTAGGACCCACTAGCACCCCCAAACCAAGCTCTTAAATGGTCTAATTAAACATCTCTTTTTGTTAGTTGTTTGCACTATTTACGGGTCCCACTGACACGTGGCGGCCCGCAATTGGTTCTCTTTCTTTTTTAATAAAAAAAAATAGAAAAAAAAAGAAGAATTTAAGCAACCCATTTTATGGATCCAGGTTGCACATGCTCTAAGGGTGCTTGCACTGTTTGCGGGCCCACTATGAAAGTGGACCCCGTAAACAGTGCAAGCACCAGTTTCAAAAGTGCTTAAATAAGTACTTTTTTCTGTTGGTTTTTGCACTGTTCACGGGTCCCATTGACACGTGACGTCCCGTGATTGGTCTGTTTTTTAATTTTTTTTTAAAAAAACAGAAAAAAAACAAAAAATAAGCACCCCAAATTAACAAAGATGTCCTAAGAGCATGAACAAAGGGGTTCTTAAGAGGGTTTTTAGCGGGTGAACCCGCCTGAAATCCCTTAGAGCATGATTAACCGGAGTCTCTTAAGGTGGGGTTCTTAGCTTTTCTAAGAGATGTATTTTAGGCGTTTACTAAAAAAAGCTAAGAACCGTCTCTAAATAAGAACCATAATAGCTGTCTCTTAACGGGAAAAGTGCAAAAAAAAAAAAAAAAATTAAAAAAGACCAAATTTTTCGTAAGACCTCACCTTAAGAGACTCGGGTTAATCATGTGGCTAAGAATCACCCTCTTAAATATGTTAATAAGAAGTGTTTTTAGTTGGTTCTTGTAATGTTCGCGGACTCTACTGACACGTGACAGCCACAATTGATCTATTTTTATTTTTTTTATTTGAAAAAAAAAAACTAAGATCCCCTTAGCGTTGATCTTGCTCTAAGATTCTTGTTCGTAACTAGTACTCGCAAGTCAACAAAGTATCAATAATTAATCATCTTAAACATGTCAGTGTGTAATATTTTAATTATAATCTAATGAAAAAGTTTCAGGCGTAGAAAATACAGAAAGACAAACAAACAAGAAAGTAAAACAGATTCCTTGACCTATGTGCTATATATATAGTCATCGTATAACATCTTAGAACGTTCATGCCGTTCGATCATGATTAATTATTAATGTAATTTAAATATTGTATTGTACAAGAAAACAAACTGAATCATAGAACTCAATATATTTTTTTCGTAATTGAACTCTATACTAACTAGAAAACAAATTACAAGAAACAAAAGAAAAAAATATATAATATTTGCGTTTTGGTGACAATCACATAAATTTTGGTAGTATTTATTCAGTTACGTTTTACTGTATATATAATATTTTGGCTTCTGTCTTGTCCATGCATGTTCACAGATTTGTCTTTTCCTTATTAATGTCAAACGTCATCCTCCATGAAAAAAAGCAAGACAAACACAATCTATTCTTTTCGAACACTCACAATCTTGTTAGATTTTGTTGTGTGTAACTATTTTACAAAAAATCTTTCATACATATCAAGTTCAAGGCATGAGTATACTAAACTCGCAAAATATGTGAAACTGTGATATATTTATTCACCGCAGAAAATATTTTACATTATCACTTTAAAACTATGATTTTCCTAACGGTATGGGTTTTTATTGATGGATTTCTCCAACGATTCTCGTGATGGAATACTAGAAGATAGGTTAATCCGTCTACAATAATTACATTGGATGCACGTATACTGCAGAATCAATTAATCGGATAATTCACTATGCTAGATTCAGTAGATTGTCTACTGCAAAGTCGTATTTTGTATTATGTTATGTATGTGTTTCAAAAAAAGTATTATGTTATGTATAGAATTTTGAGTGATGATGTTTAATATTCTCTCCGTTTCATATTAATGTCATTTTTAATTTTCGATTCAAAATTTATTAATTTTATATTGTAATTTATTTTTCTATTAGTTGAAATATGATTAGATGTATATGTAATTATGTTTTATATAAAAATATGTAAAATTAATTATTTTCTTAATTCGTGTGCACAAATTCAAAGTGATACTTAATATGAAACAATTAATATGAAACAATGGGAGTAACCGGTGAAAACAGTTAGCATGGTTTACTATCGATGTTGTGTTATGATAATAATTTAAGGATTCAAATGAAATATCCATAATATATAAACACAAAAAAGAAGTATAAACATGTGTCGATTTACTAAACCTCAAACTATTAAATTAGTTTTGAGAGTGGAAGTGAACCAAACCTTTGTGAAAAAGTTGAAGAAAAAGAGGACAAGGAGAAAAAAGACAATGTGGATGATTAATTACTTGTTCTGCTTGAACACTCCACCCTTGTTTCTAATCTTACTCCATCCTCTATCAGTTCTTTTTTTTTTTTTAGTTATATTCTCATTTTCCTAGCTAGAATATTCAGTTCTAGCAGTATTTAATCAAAAATGATATATTGTTAGCAAAAAGTTTTTTTTTTTAAAATCGGAATAACTCATATACCGAAACCTAAATTAATATTCGAAGTACGTCTCAAGCTTAATATTATTTCCATTTAACTCGAAAGGCAATGGTGACATTGAGCCATAGAAAGATCCTCTACCATTCCAGCCTCAACCTCCAGGCTCCAACCACTTGGACTTGGTGTAGAAGAGGAATCATGGACTATATACGACACAAGGAAGAGTAGGTTAAATACACATTTATAATTAACCTGTGTTTCAAATTGCCTTCTAGGTGACAAGGACTCTTTTGACCCAAACTTTAAAGAAACAATAGTTCAACACTAAAAGTATAAAGTTCAAATATTTCCAAATGTGACATTTTTTTATTTATATAACCTATGATTAGCTGCCAACAACATCTTACTTTACTCATAAAGTACAAAATAACATTTTAGACTAAATCAGAGTATTAACATACTAAATACGTATTTATATTTTATTTGGTAGATGATTTTAAAACAGTACATTATAAAAAAAATTGAATAATGTTCATTAACGTAACTTTTACATATATTAGATACAACCATTCGATCGACAAGAGCATGAAATTAGGCCTTGGGCGTTCGGGTACCCGTTCGGGTTCGGATCGGGTATTTCAGATTTTCGGGTTTTCGGATTTACACTCATAAGTCTCATTCTAATATTTTATTAGTACGGGTCGGGTTCGGATAATAACACTTCGGGTTCGGTTCAAAATTATATTGCATCGTAAAACCCATAAAGTAACCATATATCGTTCGAATTCGGGTTATATAGGTTCGGTTCGGATATATCCGAAGTAAAAACAAAATTTTAAACAGAACGTAAAGATAAATACTTAAATTGAATAGAAATTAATCCTTCACACATAAAATTAATAAAAAAAATGTTAAATCATGAAAACAAACATCATTTGTAAACAATATGCATTACTTTATAGTATAGAGTAGACTTGTTATTTTAACGAGCAAATTATAAAGTAATTATTTATAACTAGTTAGATATTTAAAGTCTTTATTTATATTTTAATATTTATTGTATACATCATATCAAAATAAAGATTAAACTAAATATTTAAAATAATTATATATATTTAAAATATTTATATTGACTATTAATTTCAGATATTTCGGGTTACCCGTTCGGGTTCGGTTGATAACACTTCGGGTTCGGATATTTTTTATACCATCCTAGAGGACCCGTTCGGGTATTTTTACATTTCGGGTCGGATAACGGGTCGGGTTTTTTCGGTTCGGGTTCGGTTCGGATTTCAGATTCCGGATTTTATGCTCAGGCCTACATGAAATGAATTTATCTATCTATTAATTATCAGGATGAACTTCAAATAAATAAAAATTTCTACGAAAACCTAAATCTTCTCGAAATATAGAACATCTATAATACCACTCCACATTTCATTCAAAAATAGAATTTAGAGTAAAAAATATTCTAATCACATTTTATTTTTCACTCCATAATACAATAAAAATGAATTTATTTCATAAATGAATTAATACTATTTTTGTTCATTATTTTCATTATCTACTATTAAATGAAATAAAGTTGGAGTAAACTCAATTCTATCATAGAATTATTTTTATTTTATTTTTTAAAATAAAATTTTATATTAGAAATGATATTGGTACCACAAGTTAGTACAATAAGAACATGCACATTGAGAGTTCAAAAGGGGGGTTCACACAGTTTTCTAGATGAACAGTGATGAACCTGTTGCTTGGGGTTCTCTCTGGTGAACCCGTATCACTACTGTTCTGCGGGTCCCACGACACGTGGCGGCTCGCGATTGGTCTATTTTTTTTTTTTTTTAAGAAAAACAATAAAGAAAAACAAAAAAAAATTAATAATAAAAAAAAGAAAAAATGAACTCCAAGGAGGGTTCTTTGATGTGGATGCCCTAATGAGAATATGGAGAGTTAGGTGCGTTAATTGATAAAGTTGTGGATTTGAGAGTACAATGATAGAGATTGGCCCTATTTGCATCAGACAGACTGTGTTTTCAAGAAACTGAGAATCATAACCAAATTATGTGTTAAATTACATATAGATAAGGATACTGCAATCCGATTCTAAATCTTTTGCGATTGGGACCATATTGAAAACACTCATACATGTTCTGTAGTTAAGTGAAAAAATATTATATTCTTCTTCTTTTTATATGTAGAATAGCAAATATATATAAGAAATATAAATCTATTGTTTATTTCGTTTTTGGTTAACTGTTGTTAAACTAGACCAGTCATTCAACTAACTTACCTTATCGATTGATGGAATTGTGGGGACCTTACCGAAGCAAAAAATCAAGAAAGAACATGGGTGATTAAACATATCATTTATAACTTCAACTACTAGAGAAGAAGAATATCATTGTTTGTGATTTTTCAAAATCCTGGTCCAGTTTTGACAACTTTATGGATGATGAGATATCTATCATACATATGACTAACAACAACTTGGATACATTTCCTGATTATTCACCACTAATTGATGCAAGTATTGTGCTTTGTGCATTTGGTTACTTGAATAAGCATGGATTAGAATTTTGGTTTGTTATTGTACATAAGAGTATTTGATTTTAGAACATCGTAGATTATGCTTATATAGATAATGTGTAAGAAGCCATAAAATTGACTCTATTCTTGTATGATGACAGGAAAACACTTCAGGAACAAGAATGCCAGGATCAAACAGACACATGAAACCTCAGATAGCCAAAGGAAAGACTGTCAAGACTAAAAACATAAAAGAGCAATTCTAATGGAAGTTTTAGCTCCGGAATTATCAAAATACATATATGTAAATAATTATATTAATATTTAATTGTAAAATTTTTGAATTTACAAGAAACTTAACTTAAAAATTCTCTATTGAGATATTTTGGATTGATTTTCTCGTAAAGTTAACTCTATAATTAAATACTTACATATATATATATATATATATATATTTTTGAGAATTCTGAAACTAAAACTCCCCGTTACAAGTGCTCTAACCAGAAATATCGCAACATGACCTTTTCAAGAAATATTGGAACTATAGTATATACTTCTAGCATTGAAGTGACCCTTATGGATAACATGGTGTTTGTGCTCGTTCGGAGAAATTGTTATAGCTTCACCAATAATCATCTTCCTATGCTTTCACTTCATCTCACTAGTATCTTTAGAGTCAGTTTACATAAGAAGCAGCTTTAGTTGTGCTGATCTCAATTATATCATCAAAATTTTCTACACAATAAACCAAATTAATCCTAATAAGGTGAACCAAGAAATTAATTACTTTTCTATGTCTTATTATAATAAGACATCACCAAGACAACGTGAATCTTTTCAATATAAAAAAGCCCCATTGTTTAGAAAGCTTATCCTATGTGTATGTGGAGTTAAGATTACACAACGAAGTCATTGGTGAGACTTTGGTTTTAGATCACTCGGGAGACTCTTGCTCGATTGAGAACAAACAGGCATTTTTCAGCCGTTTTTGTTACCCTGATGACAAGTTATGACATGTCTTGCCTCAGTCAGATGCCTCGAGTTAGTTTTGAACTTTGCAACGGTATGCATTGCTCATATCAGTTTCATTAGCATGATCACATTTCTTATGTTTTTCTACTTATGTGTTGTTGTGTTCATTGCAGTTTGCATGGTTTAACACTATTAACTTCTCTTAGCTTCTGTCATATAATACTTGTAGAAGAGTTAGATTGGTTAGAACCACTATTGTTTTTACTTCAAAATTCTCCTAATCTAAAAGTTCTTTCCATCAACCAGGTTTGTACTTTCATTCATTGCAGTTCTGATGGATTCACTATAAAAAATTTCACTATATTATCTCTTGTGATTGTTTCACAGACATTCATTCGATTTGCCGCATAGGAGTTGCCACTTTCATGGAACCAAAACCGAGTTCTGTTCCCGAATGTTTGTCAACCCATCTAGAGATCTTTGAATGGAATGAATATGGTGAAAGAAAAGAAGAGAAAGAATTGGAAAAATACATCTTTGCCAACTCAAACTGTTTAAAGAGAGCTGGAATCTCTTTGAAATCAACCAGCAAAAAGAAGAAGATGATGGAAGAGTTAGAATCTATGTTAGAGTTTCCACATCATCCCAGTTTCTCTTCTCCACTCAATTGGAATATCTAACCGTTCTATATGAAGTAAGTGACTAGTCTTTATGTATCATGGATGTGTTAAGTTAGATGGATTTGATAGATAATGGATCAGACTCTGATACGATGTTAAGATAGATAGAATTCTAACATAAAAGTATTTAAACACACGAGTTTATGACACAAATCCATCATCCAAACCAAATCATTACAGACAATCCCACCATTCAACTCTTGAAAACCTCTCCTGCAAACAAATTATTGACCAAGAAATCCTCAATGTAATTACAATTCTCAGGTACAAGTTTCTTAAACTTGTGATCCTGCTCCACTGCCTTGTCTTCCTTCTCCAGCAAAGTGTATATAACTCCTTGACAAAAATACGGTCTGTAATCACTTGGATCATCTTCCACAAGCTCTTCATAAAGCTTCAACGCTTCACTATGTTTTCCTCTAACCACACGAATCTGAGCCACAAGATGCTTAAACTCACGATACTCCTTGTGCTTATCCTCCTCCCGTTTGCATCTCAACATTGCTTCCTCGATTCTACTCTCTACCTTTTTCCAATCAAGACGTGCATTTGAATAAGCCGTGACCAGGCCGTGATAAGCTTCAACGTGAAGAGGGTGTTTAGCTAGAATCTCTTCGAATCCGGTTATAGCTGATTCTGTATCTCCAATGTAAGTTAAGAACTTGGCTTTCTTAACCGGCCAATCCGGTTTATCCGGTTCAAGTTTAATGAGACGGTCGATTAGTTTTATAGCTTCTGGAAGCTTATAAGATGTGAATTTTACCTCCACCAAGGAACGGAGAGAGTCGACGTCAGCAGGATGAGTTGCTAAATGCTCTTCGAAGGCTCTCTCTTTTTCTTCCAACGTGACGACTTGTTTGTTGCTTTCCGTTGCGATGGCCGGAGATTTGAGGTGGAGGTTGAGGGAGAAGAGAGCCGCGGCGGTTGTTAGAGTGATGCATGTGGATTTGAGGAAACGGAAAGGTGTGGAGTTTTGGAGAGGGATGGTGAAGTTTTGGGATTTGGAAGAGGATGATTTGAGTGAAGGGTATTTGGGAGAGGAGTTTGGTCGGATTAAGAGTGAAGATTGTTTCGGGGAGGATGAAGAGGTGTGAGTGAAGGGAAGGTGAGATGGTTGGTGATGAAGCTGTAATCTTCCCAGAGAGTACATGATTTCTTCAGTAAAGAGAGATCTGATGAGGAAGAAGAAGAAGAAAGATCAAAGTCTTCTCTAACTGTTTGCTTTATACCAATACGACAGCGTTTCTGTCTTGATGCGCTCCAGCAACTTTTTTAAGATACTACTCCATCCGTTTCATATTAAATGTCGTTTTAAATAAATTTTTTTCTTACAAAATAAATGTCGTTTTCAACTTTCGATGCAAAATTTATTAATTTTATGCTGCAGTTTATTTTTCTATTGGTTTAAATATGGATAGGTGTATACGTAATTATGTTTTTATATAAAAAATATGCAAAATTAATTGTTTTTTCAAACTATGTACAAAAATCTAAAATAACACTTATAATGAAACGGATGGAGACTTATAAGGATGGAGAATAATGACGCACACTTAGACACATTGCAACATTGACTTTTGAGTGTAAGTAACTGTTAATAACACTTTTAAACAGCAACGGAACAACCTTGGTTGTGGTCGGAGACCGAACCCAAAGAAACAAAAAAACAACAGACACACGAAATAAGGTACAAAGGCCTTTTCCCACTTTCTTTTCATTTCTATACATGAAAGTATGTATAATATGGCTACAAAAACACCCAAAAAAAAGTGAAAGAAACCAGAAGCTGCAGCTTTTTAATCCAAAACAAGCATCTGCTTTTCTTCTTATTAGTTCTTTTGGTTATATAAAAATGGATGAGGGCTTGGGTTAAAGGGGATACTCTGTTCCCGGCTTCTTGTGAAGAAGGGATGGTTCAGTGCTTCTCTTGCCTTTAGCCTCACCGCTGGATCATATCTAAGCAGCCCTTGTAATAGATCTATTAGATCACCCGCCGAGTGATCCACATGCTGCATGATCAGGTTCTACACAATTCAAATATAAAATGGTCCCCCACTAATTTCAGTATCACATATAAGTGAGTGTCAAATACCAAAGTTATTTAATTTTGATCCTAGAGAGACTATTTACCTGTAAACGTGGAAGTTTCCACACTGCTTTCAGGCTGTCTCTCGACGTTGCGCCTTCAGGCCAATCTAACTTTGCACCTCGCCTGAAGTATCTCTCCGAGCGCCGGCTGCAGGAGAACCGTTTTGATTTTGATATAAGAAATTAAAAGTTCACTTTCAATTCCCTTGGCATCTTATGTTGCTAATGAGATTGAACTTGTTGTTCTTACTCGGCTCTGAGAATCATATGAGGTGGTAATGGTCCTAGGACCCTTTCCATCATGGCCAAATGCTCCAAGTTTTCATGCGTTTGGAAAAGTGCCTCTCCCTGCAAAATTTATTGAAAAGAAACACCTATTGGGATACGTGCGGTGACATGAATCCTAATGTACATAAAAACATGAAGATAGAACGTTACTCACCGAACAAAGTTCAACAAGTATGCAACCAATACTCCACAGGTCACATGGATAGTTCCATCCAACCCCTGCAATAAAGTTCCAAAGTATTAACCACCGATAGCTATACAAATAAGTATTATCTACACAGATGTGCCAAAAAAATACAAAAGTTCACCTAGGATAACTTCAGGTGCGCGGTAATGCCTTGTGGATACGATGTAGTTATGGTCTTGATGTTCAAACGTCGTACTTCCAAAATCAATGAGCTTGATGGCACTTGACTTTGGTAGATTCTTGAAGTATGACCCATCTTTCGTGGGTCGTGATAGAAACTAGATTGTCATGACCACAAAGAGAAAAAAAGTTAACCAACTTGAGTTATACAAGATCTTTGATAGACACATATCACATAAGGAATGAACCTAAATGCGTCCAGCTTGAAGATGATTGATTACTCACCTTGTAATCAGGTATTTTGATATATTCAGACGACACCAGAAGAATGTTCTCCGGCTTCAAATCTGTGTGAATCAGCCGCAAATCGTGCATATCTGTCAGAATAGAATGAGAAAACTCTGAGTACACAAATAAACCAAAGTAACTACTAATGCCCAAGTCTTGTATCAGAAAATTTAAAATGATCCACGGCACTAATGGACCAGTATATAGAAGAATGGGTCAAGAATAGTCCACACACATGCCACAGACTCCAAAAGTTGTCTGCCAAGCTCCCGAACAAGGTCAATAGGAAATGAACGGTAGCTGTTTTTGCGGAGAAAATCATATAAGCTTGGTCCAAGCTTCTCAAACACCTGTTGAAATCATTTAAACCCATCCGCAAGTTCTTTTAACTCACACAATATTGGGGCATGATTTCCCCTCAAACTTATCAAGGATAACAGCACTTACAATACAAATATGATTACGATAGTCAAACCAATTCCGTATTTGCACACAACTGCAAGGAATGGAAGAGCTTATACCAAATCCAATAAACTTGCACTAACCAAGAATTAGTAAAAGAGGAAAGAAACTCACCGAGAACCACCAACATCATGCCTTGTAAGCCTTTGCAACACGTCAATTTCAATCATAGCAGCTTCACGATACTTGTTCACGGACCGTATAACTTTGATAGCCACAGCTTCTTTGTTTTTATTATCAAAACATTCCAATACTTGTCCAAACGTACCTGCAAGTGTAGGATCCATTAGATGATGAAACTACTAATCTTCTCCATATTGAACAGAATATACTAATATTGGGAGCAAAGAATTAAACTAACCTTCACCCATTTTGCTGAGAATTTGATCTGCACACACAACAAGAGAGAGCACATCAGTGTGATGTAGCTAACCTCCATGATAGAGTCAGTGAAACAGATAGATTAGACTCACATCGAGGAGTCAAAGTATCTCCAACGACAAAGACAAAGTGGCCGTCTTTATCATCTGGTCTCCATGGAGGAGAGCCCTGACGAGGAAAGCCATTATAAAACATGTTCGGGTACACAAAACTGGGAGCTACCCCACTCGCAAACTCTTGACCATAGTACAACGGAGGATAAAACACCTGAAAAGCAAATGCAAACATACCCAGCTCTTAAATTACTTAAAAATCGAAACTTTTTAACACAATTCGAAAGTATCGTCCAAGAAGAGACAAACGGTATGTATTGTGGACGATTCGTTACCGTGTGTGGAGGAGGAGGAAGAGGAGGTGCAGCATCCCAAGTCAAACGCGGCCGTTTCCTCGGACGATTATCGACGATCCGATGTGGGAATTCAACGTTCCGTTGAGTTTCAAAGATCATCGCGATCGAGTTAGGTTTCTCACGATGCACACTGCTTTGCATTAAAGGGCAAATCCTGAGGTGAACATAGAGGCAAAAGTGATGATTTGAGGATGGATTCGAATCGAATTGAGGAGATAAGATTCTGAAATTCGAAAACCCTAAAAAATATTCAATTGTGAGATCTATGTAACTAAAAAAGGTGGGAAAGTAACAGAAAAATATATAAAAAAAAGAATAAAGTTAATGTAGCTTCGAAACTAACCGTCTCTCTCGCGGATTGAATTTAAATGAGAATCAGATCGGAGATACGAAACGATATCTTCACTAAATTATGATTCGAGCAAAAGAACAAATCTCAGGAAAAGAGATTTGACAGCGAAAGAGAGTGAAAAGAAATAATAAGAGAGAAAAGAGAGCGAGCGAACCAAGGAAGGAGACGGCGAAGGAGAGAGACAGTGTGAGGCTTTTAGTGGGCTTTTATAAAGGCCTTTGCATTGAATATCTGTCAACTAAAGAACAACATTACGTTTATCATTCCCAGCTACAAACGACGTGACGGTTAACTATTAGAACATAATACAACACGATGTTTATCTCCCAATACGGAGGAGAGTGAGCGAACCAGACGAAGGAGACGGCAAAGGAGAGAGAGAGGCTTTACTAAGTTTTTTTAATGGGCTTCCTACGAAAAGCCTTTTATCTAAATGTCAGTCCACTAAAGAACGCCACGAATTTTATTATATCTCGGAGTAAACAACCCGGAGTTTAGTTTCTAACACATTAAAACAACACGATGTTTTTGTCAAAGTCTCCCAATATGGAGGAGAGAGTTGGAGCAGAAGAGAAAACATCTGTAAGTAGCCATGGAGATAGCCGCCGCTAGCACCGTCTCCGTCGCGCCGAAACCGCCCCGACTGTCGAATGCCTTTTCTAGGAAGCTAGGTTCCGTCTCTTCTCTTCCCTTCGGCTCCATCGAGAGAAAGTACTGCTTTCGAAAGGCTAGACTTGGAGTGTCTGCGTCCTCCTCCATTGACGCCGTAGTCACCGCCGAGAAAATATCTCCGGCGAGTTTTCTCGACAAGAGAGAAACCAGAGGCGTTCTTCATTTCGTGAAGTATCATGGTCTCGGCAATGACTTCATATTGGTAACTATCGTTTCCATTTCCAAAAATCAAAACTTTTATTTTGGGCATTCGAAAAGATCAAAACTTTCGTTTTGGGCATTTCCAAAAATCAAAACTTTTGTTGTGGGCATTTGCAAAAAATCAAGACTTTGTTTTTGGGTTTTGTTAGGTTGATAACAGAGACTCATCGGAACCTAAGATTACTCAAGCGCAGGCGGCGAAGCTGTGCGATAGAAACTTCGGTGTTGGTGCTGATGGAGTGATTTTCGTAATGCCAGGAGTCAATGGTGCTGATTACACCATGAGAATCTTCAACTCAGATGGAAGCGAACCAGAGGTGAGCCTTTTCTATAATGGTATGTTGTTTTGAGTGAGTTCTTGTTTGTCCTTGAAGTTCAACGGCCTTTGGTTTTGTTTGTGTCTTGTAGATGTGTGGCAATGGAGTTCGATGCTTTGCAAGGTTCATTGCTGAGCTTGAGAACTTTCAAGGGAAAAATAGGTATCTTTGTCTGAAATTTAGTCATGATTGCTATATATAAACCAGTGTTTCTTAATGATTTTTAAAAAATTGGTTTAAGCATTCAGAAAATCGGTAATGAATAACTGATATAAACTCTATTAGCTTGTATTTTTTTTTGGGTAGTTTTACAATTCATACTGGAGCCGGCCTGATTGTTCCTGAAATTCAAGATGACGGTCAGGTAAACCATTTGGATTGACGTCTCATATCAGGTTTAGTCATGTATCCATGATGATTGGTAAGGCAAAGCTTGGGTTGTGATTGATATGTGTACTACAGGTTAAGGTTGACATGGGCAAACCGGTTCTAAAAGCGCAAGACGTGCCCACGAAGTTGGCTGGAAACAAAGGTGAAGCTGTTATTCAGGCAGAACTAGTTGTTGATGGAGTAAGCTGGAATGTGACGTGTGTTAGTATGGGCAATCCTCATTGTATAACATTTGGTACTAAGGGTGGACCGGTGCGCGTTTGCATTGCTAGACTTATCATTCTGTGTTTTTTATCAACATATGGAGTTTTTTTGTTCTCATTGTTTGTAATTTTCCTTTGTGGCAGAACCAGAAACTGAAAGTTGACGATCTGAACTTGCCAGAGATTGGTCCAAAGTTCGAGCATCATGAAATGTTTCCAGCTCGAACTAACACAGGTTAGTGGAGATTCATCATTCATTAGAAAGATCTATCCAAATTTCTCTGTCATTATCTTGGATTTATGGATCTTTAAGTTGTTTATCTGCAGAATTTGTGGAAGTCTTATCACGTTCTCATTTAAAAATGCGTGTATGGGAGCGTGGAGCAGGTCAGCTAATCGTTCAAATCAATATCTCAGTAGATTATCAGCTCTCTCTGTGTGTTCCTTATAAGCATACTTAAAAATATAGGAGCGACTTTGGCATGTGGAACTGGAGCTTGCGCTCTGGTTGTTGCAGCAGTCCTTGAAGGTCGAGCCAACAGGGTAAGTTTTGGGATTTGAGAAGTTTGCAAAGTTGTATCATTATTAGATTATACAATAGTGTGAAGCTCCCAGTCTTCCATATATTATATAACATGAATCATTATATTTAGGGACACAGATGTTGTGTGCTAGAGAGACAAAGTTTGGATTAGCGTTTTAAAGTTCTATGTCTGCAGAAGTTTGAAACTAGATTTTCATTTTTATGTGATGGTAATGGTGGAACAGAAATGCACGGTGGATCTGCCGGGGGGACCATTGGAGATAGAGTGGAAGCAAGAAGACAACCATATATACATGACAGGTCCTGCAGAAGCTGTCTTCTACGGATCAGCTTTGGTCTAAGGGGTCCTTCACGGTCAATGACTTGTTCCTCACCCTTGCTTTCTTTTGGTATCTGTGTGCTGTAGTCTAAACGTGCCCTGATTCATGAATATTGTTTTATGTACTTTTATTATATTGTGCATGTGAATGTGACATATAACATAAGCATCAGAAAACTAAATCGACATTAAGTTAAAGCCACAAGTAAAACACTCAAAAAGCCTCAGGGTGCAAGCCTTTGAGGATCACGAGGGAAGCATCACCACTCGCTCCAGCCATATTCCAAATCCACCGTGTGGTGGCGCTCCGTACCGTACCTGTTAAAAACCATTCAGTTGTCTGCATAGAGTACAAACTCATCAGTTAAAACAAAAGTAAGAGAAACCAAGTTTGTAAATTTACCTGAATGAATCAATGTATGTGGATATTGTCTTGACATCAATGCCGCATTCTCCTGCACGTTTCTCCAAGACTTCTGGGATATGGATACGTTGACCTCCTGATATTATCTCCTCACCTAGGACACAAACACTGTAATCTTAGTATCAAATGCATAGTTGGTGAAAGAACATCACAAGTTAATTAACTCAAAAAGTTGTAACTCTGATGAAGACATCAAAGGAGTTGCTGTAACGAGGATTATCAGCACAAGGTATGGTGTAGAAAGGCCTAACAGCTGTTGGATACCGATGCAGTATATAAAACTCAGTGTTGTACCTATCCCAAATCAACAACACGAAAAAAAACTTTTATAACAGTGATATACAAAACTCAATCATTTTCAAAGCATAGAAGTGATGATATTGTGTTTCAAAAGAAAAAAGAAAAAAAAAACATATAAGTGATGGATGATTACTTTTCGAATACAAGTTGGCCAAGTTTTCTCTCAGATTCAGTGTTTAGATCGCCAAGAGGATCAACCTCCACACCTGCTTCTTGTTAACACATCAACAAGATAACAATTATTAGTTGATAGTACATTAGAAAAACTCAGCTAACATGGAAAAAAATATATACCTTAAGCATCTGAATCCCTTCTTCAAAGGTTACCTCAATGTTTTTTCAAGAAACTGCATTATTTAGTGTGAATCCTCAGCATCCAATAAGATGCACTCAGTTTCTAATACTAGCATATGGGGTTTACCTTCAGAGGTTCAAAAGGGTATTGTTTTCCAATAGCTTCAAGTTCCTTTTTGCACTTCTCATTCAGTTCAGTGAATATAAACACAAACAACTCGTCCACAAGGTCCATTATCTGCACACAAAAAAGAGATATTAGGTTACCACTGGACGCATAATATAAAAGATGAAATTTAATATTTTATTAACGCCTTTACCTCAGAATAGTGTGTATGAATCTCCATCTCCACATCAAGACCCACAAACTCACAGAAGCGTCTTCAGCTCTGAAAACAGGACCTACCTCAAAGAGGTGACGCAAGTCACCACATATAGCCATTTGCTTGTGAAGCTGAGGACACTGAGCTAGGCAAGCAGGTTGTCCTTTGTAGTCCAACCTAAACACAACATCACCTCAAGAGATATTTGAGAGATTTGTCTTATCTTTTATCCTTTATCCTCTAATTATTTGAACAACACACTACACATCCTACTATTAAACAATGTTCTAAAAAAGCGGTTAGTCGGCAAATTGGGTATAAACGAAACGATTTTTTAAACCAATTTTTTGAAAAACTGGTCTACATATTCAAAAATCGGTATAGCCGTCCGTCTAAACAATAATCCTCTATAAGAAATTTAGCCACCGCCTACCTATTTTTAGAACATTGCTATTAAACAATAAACACTACTTAAAAATAATTTTCGTACTACATATTATATTTAAAAAATACTCTAGTTATATTTTCTGTAAATACTATTGTGTTTTGTGAAAATAATATAAGGAAGCTTAAACCTAAATATAGATGTGAAATATTTGTAGTTATTTTGGTTTATTATTTTTAAACATACAATTATCTATTAAAAAGAAATTTAGTTATTTATAAGAAAATAATAAGAGTATTTTTACAATTTTTTTGTTTAAACTTTAAAAAGGAATAATACTTATTTTATAATTAGTTTTTCTTTACGATTATGCTAATAGAATCATTTGATACTAATTTTCTTTTCTTTTCTTTTTAAATCCTAATAAAAGAGATTTGTAAAATATATATCTACTTTTTAAAAAAATCCTAACAAGTGGCAGATGACTTGTCCCTCACCCTTGTTGTTCTTTTAGGATCTGTGTGTTGTAGTCTAAACGTGCTAAGCTCTTACATGCCTTACCTAGATTGTGCTTCATGTCACTGATTCATGAATACTGTTTTATCATTTATGCACAGTTTACTCTAAAGGTTATGGCATTCATCAAACCCACTGGTCGCAGTAGAGTCTTTTCCTTCCAATGCTTATGTCAACACTTACGTTGACCTCCTCTGTGATTGACTAGTCTTTGCTTATCAAGCTCTCCTCTTCACTTCCTTCTCCTGTACAGCAAGAATCTATGGAACGTATCACCATGTCAACACAAATATGAACTTTTTATACTTTTTACTATGGTTAGGAATCAGTTCAACAGACTCGGTTTCAAAGCCCATAAGGCACAACTCTCATTAGTCATGGGTTCTTGTACTAACATCAGTTAGCCTATCTCACAACAAAGATATATATATATCAACGTGGTTTTACAGCTTCTACAAAGCCACTGTCCAAGTTACTTCCAGGAAGTAAAGAACAAGGTGAAGGTACAGGAGACGATGATGACGACGATGTTTTGGTATAGAGTAACGTTGTTGTTTCTGAGAACATGTCGGTTTCTCTCACAGATTGGCAAATGCTTTCGAGTTCCTTCACCACTTTTGACATCGATGGTCTCATCTGTGGTCTATCTTCACAACACCATAACGCTAATTCCGCCAGCTTCATCACTTTATCTGGCGAACTCTGTCCCATACGACTATCCGCCATTGACTGAACTGTTCCACATTCATTTGCCATCCTCACCTGTATCAACATTGTGACGAAGAAGTCTTAAGAAACATATACCTTGGAGATCTAACTAGCTCCTTTATCATGTTTGCTGAGAGGATCAGTCAAGAACATACCTCACGGATAATATGTGTACCCTCAAAGAATGGGTGCATTCCAGTCAAGAGCTCAAGCAACACTACTCCGAAACTGTACACATCACTCTTTACCGTCAGTTGCCGAGTCATTAAGTACTCTGGATCCAGATATCCCTGTGCATATACACAACATCATGTAATGTTTTCTCAAAAGCTACTTCTTTATATAGAATCAGTGTGCCAGTTTGGGAGGACTCACCGGTGTTCCTCTCACTACGGTTGATATATGGGCCGGCTCACAATCTCCATCCCCAAAAACTGGAGCCAACCGTGACAATCCAAAATCAGCAACTTTAGCATGAAGCTGACTGTCCAAAAGTATGTTGCTGGTTTTGATATCGCGGTGAATAACAGGTGGATTTGCTTCAGAGTGAAGGTAAAGGATCCCTTTAGCTGAACCCAAAGCCACTTGTGCCCTCATGGTAAAGCTCAGTGTTTCCGTAGCATTAGCTGCATGGAAATGTGAAAACGTTGGAAGAAGCTGGTTTCAAGTCTTTAAAGTATAGAGGAATATTCCTTACCTGAAAGCCAATCACGCACATTGCCATTAGGCATATACTCATACACCAGCATCTGTACATGAACCAAACCGCACAAGTATATGGATTAGTCGAAAAATAGAGAAACAACGCTTAGCGAACTAAGTTCATATGAAAAGGGACGTATACTTGTTCCCCGATGTCACTACTGTATCCAACCAGTGACACAAGATTTCGGTGATGTAACCTCGAAAGAAGATCAATCTCATTCAGAAACTCTTTCTCGCTCTGCAGAGAAGTTTCTTCTCCTCGTTTGATGGCAACTACGGTTTTATTTGGCAAAATGCCTTTGTAGACCTTTCCATAGCTACCTCTACCGATCACTGAAGAACTATCAAAACCATTAGTTGCATCCGACAGTTCTATAAAACTGAACTTCTTCACCCCTTCGATTTCCCGAGATATTGCTCTGACTGAAAGACATACACAGTCCTTAGTTTCATGGTTAAGAGGACAGAACAAGATGAAATACAGACATAAAGAGACACTTACAAACACGTTTTCTGGTGAGTGCATGCAGATTCCCACGACGTTTCTTAACATATAGAAGTGTTACGCTCACTGAAATAACAGTTGCAGCAACGATAGAGGCTGCCACTATCATCACCCATCCAACCGTGCTGATCCCACTCTCTCCAGCTAGCAAATCAGCTGCATCCAAAGATTTAAATATCATTGAAACAGTTGTCTTTTTTTTTCTTAAGATTAGGTGTGAGCACTGTACCGTAGGGTCCTTCAAGAGGGAAGTCTAGTAGCTCATAGGGTCCAAAAAAGTCATTACGAGGAAAACTCCATGATGTAAACCTGCCCCTGATACGTATGACTTCGCTAACGTTAAATATTATTTTGCCATTGGGAATCAGCTTTATGGTCATCCGTAGACGCAGCTTGTTCTCATCAACAACTCTATCAATTGCAAGTTGATGAGATTCCAACTGTAGGGACGTGGTTACATACTCCATGAATTGGTGTTCAATATATGGAGTAAAGAAGAAGAAGCTACGGCTCTTTAGCCTATAATCAATCGAAAGAGGTGCTGCACAAAAGCAGAGTCCTGGGGAAACTAGCACTTTCTCATAGGGACATGACACATTGTTGCATGATGTGTGCTCTGATTTGGTTGATGTTTGATTTTTCTCGCCGCAGATATATTCGAAGAGTTGTTTAATAATGGGAAGGCTTGTACTTTTGCATATTGGGTTGCCACGAAGACTTTTGATACAAGGAAAAAAAAAAAAAAGGTAGCTTTTAGTAGATAGCAAAAAACTAGTATTAACCTTAACTTGCTAAGACATAGGAACAGAGAGAACTCACTATAGGGTAACATTGTTTGGTGTTCTCAGGTTTCCTGTGGCATCAGAGAAGTTATTGTTCCTGAGATCACTGTGCATGCATCCAAAAGAAGTTTCAGCCTCTAAGAATGAAGTATGAAAACTATTGACGCAAAAGAAAAACAAAGAGCTGAGATCATACACTTGCAGCTTGTTATTCTCGAAAGATTTGTTCTCCCATATTGCTGTTGGGACAGAACCAGATAAACTGTTGTTCTCAAGTGAACTGTTATAGATGACGCAACAAAAATCTCATAGTACTCAGAAGATGATTGAAAAATTCAGAAAATATGTTGAATCAGAATATTTGTTTTAATGGTTACTGAATGTTTACATACAGTAATTGAAGAGAGTCCAGCTCCACGAAACTTTGTGGTATAGATCCAGTGAGGTTGTTATAAGATAGTTCACTGCAGCAAAAATCAATGGTTTAAGTATTTGTGGTAAAGTGTTACTATGAGTAAGATTCGAAATGTGCATACATTGTTGTCATATTGTGAGAGAGCTTAGTTTCTGGTATAGTGCCTGTGAGCTTGTTCCAGCTCAGATCTCTGTAGTGGAGATTAAATAGAAGTGCATTAGCATGTTAAGGCTCAAGAGCTCAAAGACTAGCAAAGAGGATCATACAACTTTACACAAATACCAGACATAGACACTTACAAATAGCTAAGATTTTTTATACTGCTTAGATCAGGAATTGATCCTTGTAGTCCACAGTTCCTTAAACTTCTGCCAAGTTGAAAACGTGAGAACGCAAACAATAATTCAGCACACAGTTGAAAGTAATAAAGAACCCAGAACTATTTGAAACTTATTGCATAAACAGCTCATAAAGTCTTACAATTTTACTAATCTAGAAAACCTTCCATAAGCCTCTGGAATCTCAGAACCTTCGAAGTTGTTGTTATCCATCTGACTGCATAGGCGGAATACTAGTTTAGCAACCTTGCATAGTCTCTTAAAAGCCATGAGAACAAAATATGGCAAAAGGTACATACAGAATGGCCAAGGATGGCAGTCGAGCTAACTCTTTCGGCAAAGACCCAGTCAAGTTATTATTGTCCAGTATCCTACGAGATTTGTTCCATCAATATAAACACTTGACAGATAATATCCAAAAGTGAAATCAAGAAAACAAAAAAAAAAACTCTCACAGGTGAGCAAGGTTGTTCAGTTTGGATAGCTCCACTGGAATTTCTCCGTTTAACGTGTTGTTATTTAAGTGGCTGAAGATCGAATAGCCACTGGTGAGTGAAGGATGAACTACAAATGACTCCTAATTTTGCTATGAAGAAGATAATACCTAAGCACAAACTTACAGATGTTTTATGCTTGTCATATTTCCAAATGCAAGTGGAACTGAACCTGTTATGTTGTTCTCATCTACTTGAAGCCTGTTTAAATCTCGAAGGTTACCAAGTTCAGGGGGTAAACTACCCGTGAGTTTGTTCCCATTCAGCAATCTGTCCAAATAATGTAGCAACGAGTCAAATGAAAAGTGGAATTGTGGCTCCACACAAAACATAGAAGATAACAAGAAGGCATGCTAATATTTCCTCTGTCTAAAGCTTTCTTTAAAACTATCCCAGAAGTGAAACTTAAACCAAAAAAAAAATGAAAACAAGAAGGGAAGAGAAAGGACATCATGTGATCTTACTTACAGGAGTTTCAAAGAAGAAAGTTTTCCCTATCTCCAAAGGAATACGCCCAGTTAAGTTGTTCCACATCACATTACTTACAACAAGGTAACACAAGAGAAAATAGGTTTTTTCAGTAAGCAATCATGACAACCGGAAGCCAATCACAAGAACCAAATGAAACAGTTCATTAGGCCGCATCTTACAGGATTTCGAGATAGGACAACTGGCTAACTTCAGGAGCCAGCTCTCCAGATAAATTCAGCCTCATCAATTGTCTGCATCGCAATAGTAAATGACAGGAGGTGTAAGTATTGGCAATACAGAATATTGGCAGTATAATCCTTCCAGGGCATTGCGTTAGTGATGCATAAAACTAACTACTTTTGCAGAAGACGAAGACCTCCATTCAATTAATAAAGACAAGAAAAAACAAACAAAAGAAGAAGATATGTGACGAATGTTAATACAAGAGAGACATACAGCTCCCGGACGTGAAAGTGACCATCATCATGTGATCTCTCGAAGCATGTTATGCCAGTCCAGTTTGAATTACATGGGTCACCCTTTTCCCAGTTGCTTAAGTTTCTCATAGGATCAATTAGACTCCTTTTGATCACCCGTAAAGCAGTTACTGCAAAATAGATAAAAAAATATTAGCAAAGCTCTGAAACTCAATCTCCATGTTGTAGAATGACATATAAGATTTGGGAGCCTGAAGAATGACCAAGCAAGATGGTGACTATCAAACACTAAGAGGAAGACCAGGGACCATGTTTTATGCAAATTGACATTATTGTTATATGTATATGCCAAATTGTCAATATGCAGATGAATTTGTTGGTGAAAAAATAATCACCTTCTGAAGGATCAGTTCTTGAATGAGCTGAATGAAAGAGAAGACAACAAAATGCCACCAGGAATACTGAACCGCATGACTTTGAATTCATCACGATACCTAGAAAAGGAAGACAAAGGTTACTTTATTCTGCTGTAGCACACATAAACATACATGGGTTCAGAGCTCAATGAAATCAAATCTCACAAGATAAACGTTTGGTCAAGGCAAATGTTATATCATAATATCAAGTCACCAGAAGAATAACCAAGAAACAAGTTTGACAGAAGGAAGAAATCATAAAAGAATCCCCTTAAACTTCTTCAACACCAAGGAAAAGTAGAAGGCTTTTGGTCGTCAGACATCGTTGTGTCCATAAAAAATACTGCTGGGAGCAGAAACTTCATAATGACAGTGATCTAACATCTAAACAAAACGTACCAGAAAGAGACTACACAAAGAAATTGTCAACAATGTTTTATTATTACTATTGGGTTTGAAACTTTCTTATTACTTTTGACTTTTCTTGATGAACATATCGGCAGTCCCCCTGTAATATCCTGAAACATCCTAAGATCACATAGTGCAGATTACACACAAATAAATAATAAATATATTATAGAGAAATTCAACAATCTTCCAAGTTGTCAATTTTATAATCCTTCAATTTCAGTTGAGAGACTGGTTGTCCACTTAGGCTGACCTGGTAATTTCAGCTGCGAGGTTATTACCCTCTCCCAATCTAAAGCTCGATTATTGTTAAATGGAACCAGTCTACAAAATTTCAAGAGAAAGCCAACACAAGAGTAAAAATAGCTTAGCAAAACTTCAGCTTATACAGTGAAAGAACATTCAGATCGAATAAACACACAAAGAAAGGCAAGTAGGAACCTGTGTGATTAATGAATGGAGCCTTTCTTTTTCTGCCAACTTCTATGCCGCAAAAATCAACAAGAGGTCCTCTCACTTTCAACATGCTCAAGCTGCACCCAGAACGTTCAACAAGCCAACAAAACATGAACTCTTTAAACACCTCGTGCATATTATAGGGAACCTAGGTGCCACTCAACTAAGGCTAGACTTCCCTTCGCTCTACTTAAAATTTTTACTAAAGATTTATAACGACAGCCTAAGCTTATACAGCAAAAGTGCCCAGTTCAAGTACAAAGTAAGAAGCAATTAAAGGTTAGTTGTCATCTATGATATAAGGATAACAGCAGTTGATAAACACAGGTAGAAACCAAGAACAAAACAAATAACATAACTAAAACTAACCCTGGAGATGAGCTCAAGAGCATCATTACTCTCCCATGGCCAATCCAAACCTAAAACACTACCTTATAATCCATCAATACTCAAAAAAATATATGCTGGAAATAAGCAGCTTTGGATTAATCTAAAGATGGCTGCTTTCGAGTTCAATGTAGCTAGCATGAAGCTGTTTTTCCAAAGCTGGAACTAATTTAAACACTTGTATGGAAAGCAGTTGGAAGAAGATTGAGTAGAGAGGTCAGTAAAATTATGACATCAATAAACATCAGCGGTGGAGAATAGAGGTTTGTTCCGTTCAATCCTCGTTTGCTTCGTGTCGAATCAGTCTTGACGAGACTGATCCAATGTGAAGCAAAGGAGAACTGAACCGGATGGGAGGGAACTCTACAGCTCCCAAATCAGTAGACGATCCTACCCAATTCGAAAGTGAAGAAGAAGAAGAAGAAGACGTCGCGCATTGGCCCATTTATCTTATTCAGGGCTTATTGGCCCGACTTTAAATTACGTTTTGTTCATCACCACTTAGGTTCTGAAATTCTTTTCGTAATTTTACTGCAGTTTACATCATTCTTAACAATATTTTCATTCGTTCTGTCATGTATGTAAACAAACAAACATTCGTTACTGCAGTTTACTGCAGTTTCTGTCATGTATCAATGCCTGCAACAATGAGTAATAACATATTTATAGCAACCTTTTTAAAGTGAGAAACATTGAAGATTTTAAAGAATACGTAGAAAACAACACCATCCTATATAGAAAAGTATTGAAGATTTGTCACTCTTTTTTTTCTTTCCAAAGGTGAAAAAAATACCATGTTTGTATCTTCAACAGGATTCTCTATGAACCGCAACATGCTGATTTTTGAGTAGCTTGAGATGTCCCTGCACCTTGGTCGGATTGGCTGATACTGATTGTTTGTGGCTACAAAACAATGATAACGAAAACCAGACAACGTTTTAAATGTTTGATACTCTAATTGCAATGTATAGATGATGGTAATGATGAAATAATTCTCAGGTTCAGACGAACCTCAGCCCTTGCATCCGTATCTGCAAGTCTTTGCTTAATGTCTTTACCAATTGAAAAGAAAACTTCCTCAACGTTTAAGTTAGTCTTGGCACTCTGCAAGACCAAACTTATCATCGTTAGCCAATAATAAAAATGAACATTTTCCTACACGCATAACAAAACCTAGAACTACAACGTACAGTCTCGAAGAACTTCATTCCGTATTCATCTGCAAGAGCTTGGCCCTTAGCTTTTGGCACAGCCTGGAAATACAAAACACAGCAAATCATTGTGTTAGCTACACAAAATCATGTTATAAATAATCAGGAAGATACATGGGAAGGGTAAAAGAGAGAGAGACTCTTTTGCTTTCATCCATATCAGCCTTGTTTCCCACAAGAATCTTGTTGACATTATCAGAAGCGTGCTGCTCGATGTTACGGATCCAATTCCTGATATCTGGAATCGAAGAAAACAAATAACAACAAAAAAACATATAAGTTCATTAGAAAATACTAACAACGGTAACAGATGGAAGAATATGTACATTCTTGCGAAGGATTGTTAGTGGCACGAGGCCTGGAGCCTGGAGGCTATAATTGAACAAATTAAACAGTAAGTTAAAAGTAAAGAGAGAACTTACTGTTGAAAGATGATTCATCGGTGACATCATACACAAGCAAAATGCCCATGGCTCCACGGTAGTATGCTGCAGTGAGAAGAAACCACTTCAGTGAGTATTCCACGTTCCCACCACAGTGAAGACGGAAGGATGCATATAAAATAACAGTAAGAGAAATCGAAAGCTAAAATAGAAGAGAAACCAGTTGTGATAGTCCGGAATCGCTCCTGCCCTGCAGTATCCCAGATTTGCAGCTTAATTCTCTTCCCATCCAGCTCAATAGTCCGTATCTTGAAATCAATTCTGTCAACAACAAAATTTCAACTTGAGAGGGCACACATGAGAGAAGAGCATCATGTAATGAAGAGATCATACCCAATGGTTGTAATGAAACTAGTGGTAAATGAACCATCTGAGAAACGCAAGAGGAGGCAACTCTTACCCACACCTGGTACATTCACGAAATGGTGTACATTAAAGAAAGAGATGGAGGACGCAAAAGTTAGATAAAGCAATAAACTTTCGAGTGTGGGTTTACACATGTACAAAGTTTAAGACTATCCTAAACCATTTGTCCCCACCACAAAAGGTTCATTTTTACATCACTGATGCGATTCGTTTTGAGATTTTACCAGCATAATATGAAACTAAAAAGAGTCGTATGATGAACATCAAATGCTCCTCACACTCTAAAATCAACATTCTACGCTGTTAAATTCAAATCTGAGTAACTGAGTCAGGAGGTGTGTTACTAAACCACAACAGGACTAATGATATATTAAAAAAAAACTAAAATAACTAATGCCTCAATCCTTCATACAAAACTTATATGAAACTACGAAGAGTCGTATGATGAGCATCAAATGCTCGAGGTTCCCTAAATCAACATTCTACGCTGATGAAACTCAAATATAAATCACAGCATGCCTACTTGAAGATCGAGAACCTCAAATCACAAATACCTAGATCCTTCATACAAACCTAATACGGCGTGTTAAAACGCCAAAAAAAATCACGAAACTCGCCGAACAAAAGCACTACTGCGATCTTGAATTGAAGAAACGTACCGCTATCTCCGATCAAGAGAAGTTTAATGAGGTAATCGTAATCAGCGCGAGCTCTAGCAGGAGGAGCAGCCATCGCGTGAATCAATATCCTAGAAACGAATCACTGGTAACGCAAAAACTAATCGATGTTACAAAACAAACTAAAAATACTAAGCGAAAGTGAGTGAGAGGTTAAGGAGAAGTACCAGATCTGCTCCGGGGAGAATGAATCGTCGGAACGGAGGTAGAGAGAGTAACCGGCCGGCCGTTGAATTATTTTTCCTCACGATCGGCTTTTTTTGAAGATTCAGAATGTTTATTTTTGTTCTCTTTTGAGAGAAGAGGGAAGGGATCTGGACCGTTGGATCTTGATCGTGCTGGAGATCTGTGTTGGCTGCGCGCGTGGTTTTCGGTTTCGGTTAAATTGTGATGATACCAAATTATTAATACGTCGCCGTTTGATGGCTTTCGAATAGCAGGCCTTGGGCCGGTGATAAACATAGAAAATAAGAGTTTAGTTTAACTTTACGGATCCAACCCAAAAAAATTTACCGGAAATATTTTTTTTTTATTCTGAAGGCACCCACTAGACTAGCGACGAGCGTCCGCATCAGTCTATTCTATCGGCCAGAGTACGCCTCGGTCACCGGACACTAGGGGAACCTAAATGTTAAATTTTACCTCCATTATCTAGTGAGATTCGAATCTGGATCCGAATTAGCACTGAAACTCCTTCAAGACTACCGTCCTCGTTTGATTTGCCGGAAATATCATATGTTTACAGAACTCCACAATTCAACTTGTGTGTTACGAGATTTTGATGTCTACTGACTTAACTTTTGTATCAAAGCATACAAAAAATTGAGATAACTTAGCATTTCAATCAGTTTGTCAAATATTCATTGCTTATAACGTTCAGTAACACTTGCGTTTCAACTTTAAAACTTAGCCCATATGATCACTACTCATTACGTTTGTGACAAATTTTTCATTCGCCTGTCACGTTGATGGATTTTGGCGGGGTACTATTCACTGTCCAACATTTTGACGACCAGTATCTGTACTTAATAATTAACAAGCCAAATAATGACAATCTAATACCACCAAAACCAAGTATATAAATCGAACATAAAAGCATGTGGACATAATAATAATGTTATTGATCTCACAAGATCATATGAATATCATCACACCAGTATCATTGCATCATCTGTAATGGAATAATGAAATAATATAACCTAATCCTGGGAGACAAGACAGGTATCTGTTTGGTACTTTTGGTTACTAATACTTCTACTTGTCTTTGAATAAATTTAAACGTTTCCAGGAAAAAAAAAACAGTATCTATTTATGTCCCCGTCTCAATGGAAGTACTAGCGATTAAGCTCTTCAAAAGTTAGTTTTGAACCAAGTCTCTTTGGTCTATTAGCAAAGGGATTTTGGCTGAAATTTTAGCCCTGAGTTCGTGTAGTATTAACCACATAACCGCGATTTTAATTGATTTAATCGTCCATGTATACTCGAATGTAGTATTTCGTTGGATTAATCTTTGGGTCTACACTTAGAAGGTCATTGAAACTCCGACGATTATCAAAAAAAAAATTGTTTTGTTCCCTTCACTTGTAAATCAACCACCCACCAAAAAACGAACAAGGAGAACCATCCAACTTAACTCCAAGGCGACGCAAAGGTGAAAAGCGTGGTGATTGACATATTTGTAAGATATAAATTGAACTTTTTGTGTGTCTTCGGTGTTAAGGAAATAATCAACCCAAAGAATAAAAGCGTATATAGGAATATTCCTACAATGATCCAACGTAGCATCTGCATGGAGCATACGTTACTCAACCCCATATCCACCAATCATCCCCTGCGGACAGGTTCACCACAGCTACACTTTCTCACAGCCAATAAGAATCGTGTCTTCTTAAAAATGCATGATCCAGTTCCCTTTTATAAATGGATACGGAAAGTCTAAATGGCGACATAAGAAATTAAGGAAAATATTCAATTTTCAGTCTTTTTTTAAATTACACTATTTATAAAAAATAATTACTGCATATAGTTAATTGTCATTTTTTAATTTTTAACAAACTATAGATCAAAAACGTTCCTTATCAAAATTAATATCGAACAAAAGTAATAAATATTTTTTTTACTCTTTCCTATTTTTATTTTAGTGGTCACCGGTTATAGTCGAAAAGTGTTTCCATTAATAAAGTAAATCAAACTTTAATCAACAT
>CAJHQQ010002528.1:0-63057 GCA_905132885.1 Moricandia moricandioides
CTCTCTCTCTCTAGCCAATCTTCATACATATCAATTTACGAAAACTCAATCCAAATTATCTATGTATTTTTGCTTGGTTTTCGTAAATTTAATAACCTCAAAATTATTACTAATATAAATATATATACACACATATGTATTTTGAAAATTTCGGAGCTAGAAACACCAATTTTAGTTAGTAATTAGATGTTTTATAGATGATTATTGATTAGATGGATGTCTAGACCGATTTTTTTGAAACAAATGGTGAAAAAAATTGAATTGTTATATTCGATTTGTCGTCTAGACGGGCAACACTGGTTAATCACATGGAAACGGTTCGGTTTTGTGTTTTTTAAGATTTTTTTTTTTCTGTGTGATTTTCGTTGAACGTAACAGAGATATGTAGCGTTGAAGGTGCAAAAGAGTGCACAGCACTATACTGAAGCTGCCATGGATGAGATAACTATATTACAACAGATTGCAGATGGGGACACTGATGATACCAAGTGTGTTGTGAAGCTTTTGGATCATTTCAAACACTCTGGTCCTAACGGGCAGCATGTATGTATGGTTTTCGAGTATTTGGGAGATAACTTGTTGACGCTGATTAAGTATTCTGACTACCGTGGCTTGCCTATTCGGATGGTTAAGGAGATTTGTTATCACATGTTGGTTGGTTTGGACTACTTGCATAAAGAGCTTTCGATTATACATACTGATCTCAAGCCTGAGAATGTGTTGTTACCGTCGAGGATTGATCCGTCTAAAGATCCTAGGAAGTCTGGAGCGCCTCTTGTTATCCCTAGTGGTAAGGAGAAGACTGTTGACTCCAATGGAGATTTCGTTAAGAATCAGAAGAGAGATGTTAGAAAGGTGAAGCTTTCGGTTAATGGAAAACCAAGTGGTGCAGAAGAAGACTGTCCTTCTACTTCTGCGGCTAATGGATTAGATGGCAGCGAGGAAGTGAAGCAAGGAGTTAAGAAAGGGAGTCGATCGAGTAGAAGGCACCTTGTGGAATCTGCTGATCTCAAGTGTAAACTTGTTGACTTTGGTAACGCGTGCTGGACATATAAACAGTTCACAAGCGACATTCAGACGAGACAGTATAGGTGTCCGGAAGTTATCCTTGGATCTAAGTACTCTACATCAGCAGATCTCTGGTCATTCGCGTGCATATGTTTTGAACTTGCTACTGGAGATGTACTTTTCGATCCCCATAGTGGAGACAATTATGATAGAGATGAGGTATGCAATGCATATGTTGCTTTAACGTTTATGTATGTGAAAGCTAATTCACTTTGTGTGACTAACAGGATCACTTGGCTTTGATGATGGAGCTTCTTGGAATGATGCCACGCAAGGTCAATTGAATCATTACCAAGGCTACCCTTCAAGGCCGTCTTAAACTCCAACTTCTTTCTCTGTTGTGTGTTTTGCAGATAGCTTTAGGAGGTCGATACTCGAGAGATTTGTTCAACAGGCATGGTGATCTTCGACACATAAGAAGACTGCGTTTCTGGCCAATGAACAAAGTCCTTACTGAGAAGTACGAGTTCAGTGAGCAAGATGCAAATGACTTGAGTGACTTTCTTGTTTCGATTCTTGATTTTGTCCCGGAGAAGCGACCAACTGCGGCTCAGTGTCTTTTGCATCCTTGGATCAGTTCTGTCCCTCGCTCTCTAGAACCATCTCTCTCACCGGAAGCCAAGTTGGATACAGAGAGAAAGAAGGAGGAGCAAGAAGCTATGGTAGTTAAAATGGGAAACGTTGCAGTATCATCCCCAAAATCTAAACCAGGTATGAGCAAAAGCTCCTCTTATAAACAAGCAATGTGACTTTTGAGTTCTGTTCCGTTATTGAGCGAAAGGGAAATAGCCTCTGTGCTAGTAAGAGGGCTCGAGCCAGAACCACCTCAAGCCGTTAGATATTGAGCTCTCGACAATTTCATATGTGCAGTGATATCTTGTTTTGTGTACTTTTTCAAATGCATAATACCAATATTGACATTCAACATGTATCTTGTCTGAATATATATCTTTTATGAAACCACAGACTTGGATGCCAATGAGATTAGTAACTTCTTGGTTCATTGTTTTCGATTAGGTTATAACAGCATTTAATTTTCTTAATTTTAAACCGGTTAAAGCCAGAAGGTTTGTAACAAGTTTTATATATGCTTAGAAAGGTTAAAGATGGTTGATGATTTGTTTTTCATCATATTCATACCGTTTAGTAGAGGGCCTAGAATGTGTAGGTGAGCCAATGGTAAGCTAAGATGCAGATGAAGTTGGAATCTGTTTTCATCTGTATGTTCTTTATGATTATTGATTTTGTCATTACCAACATGGACTTGTTACAATCTTTTTTGTACTATAGTATCTACGCTATTAAAATAGAGTTCTATTTTTTATTTACTTACAAATAGTCTAAGTTGGATTATTGTATTTAACTAACTTTTATATTATTTTTACTTATAGCTAATTTAATTATAATTAAATATGTACATGAGCATAAAATTAAGGAACTAAATAACTAATATATTTTTTTTTTAACAATCAATTTAGTTTATATTAATAATAATTTTGAATAACTAATAATTATATTTTATTTACTAATATAAAAAAGTATATATAAATTCGTATAAATATAAAATTGTACTTTAATCCAAATACAAGAAATAAATTCTTCAAAACTTTCACCAAATACATAATATAACTCTTATTGATAGAATATTAAAATTAGATATATATACATATATATACACACACACACACACACATATATATATATATATATATATATATTTAATAAAATAAATATTAATAATTCGTTACTATAAATATTTAATGATATAATGAAATATATTATTATTGATTTTTTATGAGTATAATTTTACTGATTATTCCTACAAACATAATTTTTTTTATCAAAAATAAAATTAATTGAAAATATAAAACACATTTTAAGTTAGGTTTGGGCATTTAAGTATCATTGGAATACTTGTTAGATATTTTTTTTTTCTAATTTATATCACATCCTAAGTCTTATTTTGGTAAATTTGTAAGTACAAATCGGATTCAAATATAACGTATTGGTTTTGGATCTAATTTGTACCACATCCTAAAATTCATAAAGTAACTATATATCATTCATATTCATGTTATATTGGTTCAGTTCAGATATATCCAAAATTAAATTCAAAATTTAAAAGCAAAACATAAGAAGTAAATACTTATTTATATAAAATTGAATATTTAAAATACTTATTTAAAACTTAATACTTATTTTTAGATATCATTTAAAAAATATAAAATTGAATATTTGAAGTACATATTTATATTTGTGATTATTTAGACATTCAGACTCGTTTTTTGGAATCTTTCGGGCTTTTCAGCTTTTAGGTTACCCATTCGGATTCAGATAATAACACTTCGAGTTTTGTACCACCCTACAAGATCGATTCTGATATTCCATACATTCTAAATTGGGTGTGTATGGATTAGATTTTTTACTTTGAGTTCGATTCGGACTTCGTATTACATATTTTATACAAAAGTTTACTTCAAATAAAGAAAAAATGATTATATAAATTTCATCGAAAAATCATCCGCTCTTTAGCGCGGATTAAAATCTAGTCTAATCTATTAAAATAGAGTTATATTTTATCTACTAATAAAAAGTCATTGGACTATTTTATTAGTAATTTTTATTATATTAAAAATAAGATCTATATATTAGATCATTTAAATAAAATATACTATCACACATAAGGAATATTCTACTATAAACTATTTATTTTTGAATATTTCTTATTTTACTGTAACAAAATTTTATAAAATCTTTTGATTATTAATTTAAATAATTCATTAAATTTGTAATTATTATTAAAATATTAGAAATTAGTGTTATTTAAATTTACATAAAGAAAAATATTTTTATTATATAGTATTTTAATTTATAAAGTTAAATTATAAAGTTAGAAATATACATTTAAGTTTAATAAAAATAAATTATACAAGATAAAAATTTATATTATATGATTTTATGATTTTTTAGTTTATAGTTGATGGTTTATGTGTAAATTATATAAAAGAAATGTATTTATTTAAATTAAAAAATCTTAAAAATAAATTTTGATCAATGAGAATTATAAACAAAATTTAATCTATTATCATTAGAAAACATCAAAAAATAATGAAATAGGTTAAATTGATAAATTATTCTATTTTAATTTTTATATGATTATGTTTATTTAATTTTTTTAATAATATATTAAATTATAAATAAATTATATATTAATATCTGATGTTTCATAAAAAAATACAAATAAAATTATATATAATTATATATAAGTAATATTAAACAAGACATAGTAAATTACATAATAAAAATACCAAATAGTAATAAATATTTTATCAACTTGTCTTAAAAATAAAATATAAATATCTGCGCGGACGTCGATATGAAAATCTAGTTACTATTGAACCATAAGTTGAAGATCATGTTGTTTTCACGTTTCTAACCTAAATCACCACGAAATGAATTCATCCAATTAGCATGTCCCCATTCATTATGTGATTTGGGTCTTAAAATGTAAATACCATATTTTATTTAAGCTGCCAAAATAATGTACCAAGAACATTTATGACATCCCCACAAATAGCGACAAAATACACAGATAAAAACAAAAACAGCTCAGCTATATCATATCTCTATGTTTTTGTCTAAAAGATTCTCTGTCTCGAAGTCCAACAACTCCATTATTTGATGTCTTTATTTTTTCTACTCTTTCGAGATTATCGGTCTGGAAGTCAAGATAGTAAACAGTGGTATAGTCATAGTTAGGGATGAGAATTTTGAGTCACAATCCGCATAACTCGACTTGTTTAACTTGTTGCGAGATGGGTACCATCGACTCATTTAAATATCTGAAATGGGGATGTGGATACCATGCACATCAAGTTTATCTATATAAGGGGTGGGCACAGATCCAATAATCTTGTAATTTTCAGTATATGTGATTTATTTCGTGTTTTACGGATATTTAATTTTTTTATTTGATTTGCTTAGGAGAAATATAGATATCTAGTTTTCCGAATATACGGATTTTTTTGGATATTTACGAATATTTACGGATATCTTATATACATTTTAATATAAGTAAATCTAGAAAAATCTACAAATTTGTTTTAAAAAATATATTTTTATATAATAGAAAATGAATAATAAAAATTAATGAAACTATATGTTCTCTGAATTTCTAAAATTAATCAAATTTTCTTATAAACACACAATTTTTTTGAAAATTGTCTTTTTATAAATATTTTATAAGTAAATTCTAATAAAATTAATAAAATTATATGTTAAATAATAATTTTATAAAATTATACATATAAAAATCTATATTTATTTGTAGATATACATCTATTTATATAATGTCGGATCGCATGGATACCCGACTTTAAATTTTTTAATATTTGTGGTTTGCTTCGTTTCTAACGGTTATTAATTTTTAGTGCTTGCTTTGCTTCAATGACTTACGAATATCCAAATTTTACGGATCGAATTGAAATGAATAACGAGGCAAATCAAATTTAACGGATAAAATGTCCAACACTAATCTACATAGAATGCATGTGGATCAGACGAATTTAAACTACAGATCCGGCTAACTTACAAAAAAAAAAGAAGCTTTTTCTAATAAAAAATATTTTATTTTAAAAATATATACCATACCAATATTGACATAATTTTAGAACAAACATATACTTGATATTAATTTAAAAAAATAAAAATAATTTTATCCATTATATTAATACTGAAGTAAATTTTAAAATTAACCCTTATTCTACTAAGTTTATAACAGAGTATGCCACTGACTTTTATTTAATGTCTATAATATAATTTGCTTACAGTTGATTGGTCTACATCTAATCTATATGTACAATAGTTTTCTAATAGCAACAGAATATCCCGAGCTTAATGCTTCTAGCCATCAATTTGAATATATTTTTTTTGTAAAAGCCATTAATTTGAGTGTTGAGCGTAATTATTTCTTTTCCGTCAAATCAAACAGATAATATATGATCATTTTTACTGAAACTAACATTAATATAGATCATTTTTATGATCATAATAGTATATATTATTTAGTATTCTAAATTTTAAAATGTAATAACTACGTGCAAATATTCAATTTTGTTTGTTATTCCTTATGATTTTACAAATATATATACGTGAATGCAATATATTCAACTTATATCTTTGAAAATGTTCATTTATTTCATTATTTCAAATAGTTAACGTGCAAACAATTTATACTACAATAATATAAAATAAATATCAATGCATATTTCTGTTCATTTATTTATATATGGTAGATTAATTATTTAAAAATAGATAAAGACCAAAATAGACATAAATAATTTTATCTCAAAAATAGCACTCAATGAGAAAAATGACGAAAATAGACTTTATTAAATGATGTAAATATATATTTATATCATTGAGTTAACGAATCTAAATTTAGAGTTTAGAGTTATTGGATTGGGGTTTTCAAGTTGAATTTTAAAAAATTGAAAAAAATTAAAAATATTAAAATTTCAATATAAAAAGATTTATTTTAGTTTTTTTTTTAAAAAAATCTATTTTTGTGATAAAAACTGCAAATAACTATTTGAGAAATTTGACCGTTTAAAAATGAAACAAAACTTTACTCACATAAAATGAGAACGCATAACACAACATTGAGATGCTAACTGTTATGTTATATACTAGTATTAATTATGTAAAACAAATTTCAGTGGAACAACTTGATAATTTTTTTTAATCGACGAACAAGCAGATATAATATTTTTTACCGGCTATGCAGATGAGATTTTTTAAAAATCACTTAATCTGCGGTGGGATGGTTTAACCTGCTTCCCAGCGATGTTATATAAAAGCTAGTCTTGTTTGAGAAGTTGGACTCTCTATCATTCAATACTATAGATTAAAATAAAAATGGAAAAGGAAAGCTCCGAGAGTAGAAACAATGCTCGTCTCTCTATCATGGAGCTCGCTAACATGATAAGCGTCCCAATGTCACTTAACGCCGCCGTCAAACTCGGCATCGCCGACGCTATCTGGAACTCCGGAGCCAACTCTCCTCTCTCCGCCTCCGAGATCCTCCCTCGCCTCCTTCTCCCATACACCACCGGCGACCCCGAGAATCTCCAGCGTATACTCCGTATGCTCACAAGCTACGGCGTCTTCACCGAACACCTCAACGACGCCGCCGGAGCCTTAGAGAGGAAGTACTCTCTCACCGACGTCGGAAAAACGCTCGTCACCGACTCCGACGGTCTCTCCTACGCCGCTTACGTCCTCCAACACCATCAGGAGGCGTTGATGCGAGCGTGGCCGCTGGTTCACACGGCGGTGGTGGAGCCGGAGACGGAGCCGTACGTTAAAGCTAACGGAGAGGCGGCGTACGTGCAGTATGGAAAATGCGAGGAGATGAACGGTCTCATGCAGAAGGCGATGTCCGGCGTATCGGTGCCGTTCATGAAAGCTATATTGGACGGCTACGATGGTTTTAAATCTGTGGAGCATTTAGTTGATGTGGGCGGGAGCGCAGGGGATTGTCTACGTATGATCATTGAACAGTTCCCTAATGTCCGTGAAGGGATTAACTTTGATTTGCCTGAAGTTGTTGCCAGAGCCCCCAAGATTCCTGGTGAAATATATTTATTATTTTGCTTTTATTTTCATCATTTTATAAAAATAATATATGGTATACGTTATTTTTGGAAAGCTTTATACTATTATTTTTTAGTTTCTTTATATTATATTATTTGTTGATATTGTTTGTGTCAGGAGTGATTCACGTGGGTGGAGATATGTTCCAGTCAGTTCCTAGTGGTGACGCAATCTTCATGAAGGTTCGTGGTATCATTATAGTCACGTGTATTACTTATTTTGTGGGTACATATAGGCTGTGATGTGATCATGTGATTGGTCACTTTTAGTTACACGTGGTCACTTTTTGTTACTTTAGATAATTTAAATTATAATATATCTATCAAGTTTTGTTTTTATATAGACTTCGAAATTTTAGAAACCATAAATAATTTAGTACGGATTTTAGTAAAATAAACTTTTTATAAATTTGTGAGTAATATTATGTTATTTTCTCAAAAGTTTTGAGGGTCAACACCGACCATTTATTTGAAGGTTTTATTTGTGTTACTTTATTGATTGGTGGTAGTATAGACATATCTAATATTGGTATACCATATAAATCCAACTGTTGAAGACATGTATTTGTTAGAACTATATGAATTAAAAACATTGATAAAGATCAAAATAAATCAAAAAAAAATTATTTTTAAGATACCACCCAAAAGAGAAAAATGACTAAAGTAGATTTTATTAAAAGTGTAAATATACATTTATACTCATTATGTTATTAATCTAAACTTAGAGTTTATAGTTGGGGAAAGTTTTGGATATGAGTTTTAAAATTAAAAAAAAATAATAAAAAATGTTAAAATTTTCAAAATAAAAAGTCTATTTTAGTTTTTTTTTTTAAGTTTTATTTTTGTGATTAAAAATTTTTAAAAAGGTATTTAAGAGATTTGCCCTAATAAATATGATGTATATTATTTGCATATCTGTCTCAATAATATCTTATAATGTTGTGTTGTCTGAGTGCACAGTGGGTACTAACGACATGGACCGATGAAGAATGCAAGCAGATAATGAAAAATTGCTACAATGCTTTACCGGTTGGAGGAAAGCTAATCGCTTGTGAGCCAGTCTTACCTAAGGAAACCGATGATAGCCACCGAACCCGTGCCTTGCTAGAAGGTGACATCTTTGTCATGACAATCTATAGGACCAAAGGTAAGCATAGAACCGAAGAAGAGTTTAAAGAGCTTGGTCTCTCTGCTGGATTCTCTTCTTTTCGACCTTTCTACATTGATTACTTCTACACCATCCTAGAGTTTCAGAAGTAATGTTAAGCATTTATCTTTTTACATTTCCAAAAACTTCAAAGTTATCATAGACCCCTCTTTGTTGATCTCTAATGAATAAAATTTTATCAATATGTATGCTTCTTACATTTCTAAAAGCTTTCAAATTAGCATTGACCTCTTATCTCTAACGAATACATTTTCATCAATATGTATGCCAACTTACATTTTAAAAAGCTTCAAAAATTATCATATCATCATAAAATAGCATTTAGTACTCCCTCTGTTTCTTAAAAGATAAGTTTTGAGTTATTGCACAAAGATTAAAAAATTTACATTTATCTAGAAAATAATTTTAAAGATATAATTTTAAAATTATTCAACCAACTATAAAAAAGAATGTAAAATTTTATTGGTTGAACAGTTTCCAATAACGTTAAAGTTAACTTTAAAACATCAAAAGATACTTTAAAATCTTAAAATATCATCTATTTTGAAACAACGTAAACCTTCTAAAACATCATGTAAAAAGAAATAGAGGGAGTATATTTTTAGTATTATGGGTATTTTTTCTAAGTTTCAGATTTTAGTTTTTGGATATGGTTTTGGATTTCATGTAAAATTTTAGATTTTTAAAAATATAATCCAAATAATCGGATAAAAAATTGGTATTTTTCATGTCTTCGGGTTAGAGTTTGGATAAAATTTTAGATATTTTCAGGTATGTTTTTGTGTGTAAGGTATTTTTGGGCCGAACCCAACATGACTTGAACCAAACTTGATCCGGAACTGAAACGAACCCGAACCGATAATTTCTAATTATTTTATTGGATCTAACTATTTAAAACCCGAACCGATCCCGACCCGAACTGACATAACCCGAATGAAACCCAAACTGATAAATTCTAATTATTCTATTTGGTCTAAATATCTAATACCCGAAAGACTCGGACTCGACAAGACCCGATCGAACCCGATCCGAGAACCCAAATGTTCATGGAACATTGCAATATAATATTAATTTTAGCTTCCAATTTTTTGAAGGTTTTATATATAGATAAAATCCTCCAAATTATGGAAAATTATAAAAATTCTTACAAAATGTTTATTACCCACAAAATCTTAGATCCGATCGTGGACAAAAGCTTTTATTCTTTAAGGTGAAGATTATAAATATATTTAGAAACAATAACATTCTTAACAACAATATAACTGAACTCTCCTTTAATTATACTTGAGATTGTGATTTATTCTTGATGTCTTGAATGAGCATTGTGATATTAGAATGTGAAGACCCTCCTTCTTCCAAAGCCTTATTTGCCAAGCCACTAAGTTCTTTGACTCTTCTTCTTCTTTCTTTTGCTTCTTCACTATCACCCATTAGCTCATCCACAGCCTTTCTCACACTGTCTCTACTCACCATCACTCCTATCTCTTCTTCTTTCCCATATTCCATGGATTTCTCTACTCCTATCTTTAATCCTGCTTTTAATATCTTCACAATTAACTTCTCATTGTAGAATTGTTCAGCAAACAAAGGCCATGTCAATAATGGAACTCCTGCAGTAATTCCCTCTAGAGTAGAGTTCCATCCACAATGAGTCAAGAACCCTCCTATTGATGCATGTGAGAGGATGAACACTTGTGGTGCCCAACCATTGATCACAAGTCCTCTATCTTTGATCCTCTCTTCAAATCCACTTTCTTGAATCCATTTTGCTAGCTCTCTATATTTTCCCCATTCTCTTATAACCCAAATGAAAGGCTTCTTAGATTCCTCAAGGCCTAGACCTAGCTCCTTGAGCTGAGCCAATGTGAGATTGCATAGACTACCAAGGCAAACGTAGAGCACTGAACTCTTTTCTTGCGAGTCAAGCCATTGAAGGCATTGATCTTGACCAATGGAAGCCTTGTCTCCTCTCTTAACTTTGTCAAACTCTAAGTTGTTACACAAAGCAACAGGTCCTACACACCAAACTTTTCCTCCTCTTGCTTTCTTGTATTCTCTTACATAATCAACTTCTAACTCTTCAAAGGTGTTCACAATAACACCATAAGAGTCAATATCACTTTCAATAATCTTGTCCGTACCCTCTTTCATAACTCCTTCAACAGGCTGAAGCACTGAGATCTGAGGTTTAGTGAACTCAAGTCTATCAGGCAACCCAGGCAAGTCGAAATACTCGTCGTTTGATTCCAAATCTTTCAAGACCCCACTTTCTCGAACCACGTGTATGCATGCAAGGCTGAAACAAGAGAACCCATGGAAGAGAAGTTTGGGGATCTTGAGTTTTCTGGCAAGGCTTGAAGTGAAAGGTAAGCTCATGTCTCCTATGATGCAGCTTGGTCGTGGCTGAACCATCTTCTCCATAGCCTTTTCGACCTGTTCCTCAAGCGTGTTTGCCGCGTGAAAGAACTTAACCAAATCGGCCGTTGAATCTAACATGTCTACACTCTCGCACCCTTCAGGTAAACCGGCTTGTTGAAAGGGAAACTTAACTTCAACGATGTTGATTGTCGAAGAGGTAGAGGAAGGAGAGAGTGAGGTCTTGATCCTGGCTACGTTTTGAGTAGTTGCGATGATGGTGACAGTCACGCCTTGGCGCTGAGACAAGAGCTTAGAGATGTCGACCAGTGGGATCATATGGCCTTGAGCCATAAAGGGTATTACCACGAAGTGAACAAGATCATGAGAAGACATTGTTGTAGATCTTGCAATATTCGAAAGAGAAGAAAAATAAAAGTTTTTTGGGATTGAAAATCAGGTAAAGTTTTTAGAAATGATATAGCTACGAATAGGGGTTTTATACTAACCATATGTTTTGACCCGTCTTGAGAGCCGCCGTAAGAATATTAGATTTTACTTTTCCAAGAAAACTTTGAATTGAGTTTTGCTTCTCGTTAGTCGCAAAGTAAACGAGAAAACAAATCCTACAAAATACTAATAGTGTGTGACAATGTTTTATAATATATTTTGTAATTATATTATATACTAATCACATGGTCGAATAGTAAAATAAGTTTGAAAAGGTGTTAAACATTCTATGTTTGAAATATATCATCTCAATTTACCCGTTTATGTAATTAGACAATACATATCTCAGTTCTATCGTAAATAATTGAATTTGTCTAACACTACTAGACAAATCTGTAGGAAATCAGTCGATTGGTTCTCGTCTTATTAGATATCCTGGATTACTAAAAAAAAATACACTATGAACATCGACTTAAAACATGGCTCGTACTTCTTGTGAATAATCATCATGCAATGGGTCAAAAGACAATAATCTTACTATATATTAATTTAGAAATCATTTAAATAATTTTTGCATTAAATAATTTTTGTTTATGTGTCGATCGATCTTATATCTATATATAAATTATTTTAATTTAATTAGTTGTTAATATTTAATTTTTTAATTTATTAATCAAAAATTTAAATAAAACTAATTCTATAATCTAATCTATATTACCAAATAAGATATTAAACTTTTTAAATATAGATGAATTAATATAATTTACTTATGTAAACAATTAAATATCATAAATTACATTATAAAATTTTAGAATATACATATAAATACATATTATATTATAGAAATAATTATATAAACGATTTAAAACATATTTCTATTAATAATGGATAAATAATCATAGATTGTAGAAAACTAATTAATTTAAACCTAATAATATTTCTTATACCACTTATTTTTTTTGTAAAAATGTGTTTAGTGAATACAAAACAGTTAAATATACAATTTTTAAAATTCAAGGCATTTTTTAATGAAAAATGTTGATAATATAATTGAGTTATCATTTTTAGAAATAATTAATATAGTTGTATATTTAAAAACATAAATTTATATGGTAAGTCATTAAAAGTAAATTTAATAAATGAAAAATTTAGTATAATATAAATTAAAAAAAACAGAATATTATATTAATACGAAACTGAAACTAGAATTAATACTCTATTAATCTGACTTTTATTGCTTTGATATAATAAATTTGAAATGCTTACCCTTCCAACGAATGTCAAATGTAGCTGAATTACCTATTACCAAATTACTATATACTAAACCATTTAGGTTGAAATCCACTTATATATTGTCCACAAAACGGTAATTTTATTTTAATCTCTCCATCAAAATAATATAACTATTGCTAAGTTTTATCTACCACTTACCACGGTCAGGCACCATCGGTAATTTTATTCAACATGATACTATATGTAGTTGATTTGGTTGGTTTGGTTCTGTTTTTGGCAAAAATAATCTTATAGATGATTTTTAATGAACTAGTTTTGTTCTTTCTCTTACTCAGCTATAATAGGATCGAAAACGGATTTAAGCACAATTCTATGAAACATGGCATTGATCCCTTAAAATTTTGGAGTTTCTATACATATACATAAACTTTCCACAATTATAAATTTGTTTTTTTGCCTCTACCTGTTCCCATCCTACCTCTCACTGACCCTCCCCCAACCATTCCTCAACAACCCCAAACCTCTAAAGTTCTAGCTCCTTTCAGTCTTGTTGAGAAAATTCGCAAAAATGAGGATAAAACTTTAAGAAGGCTTGCACCTGTGTCACTTTCAGATACAGGTAGACCTCGTGTTCTAATACCAGACACTGTGTTTCAGAAAGGTGCTGAACTCAATAAAGACTTCATAGTTTGTTACTTCAATGGTCGTCTTCCTCCTTTCAAACATGTCCAAAGCGTCCTGGATCACATGTGGGGAAAAGGCAAGAAAGTTGAAATCCATAGCAATCCCTTGACCAGATCAATGTTGGTTAGGATACCAAATGATTACCTTCGCCAGAAAATCTTGGAAAAAAATGTCTGGTATGTTGGGGAATCCATGTTCCATGCTACTCAGTGGTCATCTTCATCCTCTTCTGTCTCTACTTCTCTTGAATCCATCCAGATCTGGGCTCATTTCACGGGAGTACCATTAGACTTGCGGCACAATGAGGGTTTGAGCATAGTTGCTGGTTTGGTTGGAGAGCCAAAGGAGACTGACGACTTCACCAAAAACCTCGTAAGCTTAACTCTTTCTCATGTTAAGGTTGAAGTGAACCTTACTAAGCCTCTGCCAAAAGTTGTTGAATTTGAAAGACAAAATGGTGAAGTAGTTGAGGTCCTTGTAGACTATCCTTGGCTTCCATCTACATGTTCACATTGTAAAGAACTTGGTCATATTGCAAGGAATTGTCTGCAACTTCCTATTCCACCAAAAAAAGATATGAAACAGAAAGCAAGACCTACTTGTACGCCAAAGACCCCAACTTCTAAGGTAACTTCAGAAGTAGTTCTCTTAAGGACGAGTGAGCCAGAAACATCCTCTGATCAAGCAAACAACTCTAAGTCAAACTCTGTGTTTGATACATCTAAAAATGTTGTGATCAAGGAATTATCAAACTCACATGTTGCGCCTCTACCTCCTCTTACTATAAAGGATCTTGCTGCAAAAGGTGGAGTGTACTCAACCAGCTCTTCTGCAATTGTAGTTCCAACCGAGCAACCTCCCCCTCTCTCCCAACCTTCCTCACCCCTCAAAAAATCCTCATCCCCCCTTAAAGTGGATTCTAGACTAAAAAAATCAACCTCTCACCCTTCTCTAAAAGTTTTTTCTTCATTCACTGCTCAACTTGATTTTTTCACCTCGAAAGCCCAAAACACTAACTTGAAACACTTTAATCCTTCTAATTCCTTTTCCTCCCCAAACCCTTTTGATGCTTTGCTTACCAATGGTGCTCCTTCTCACGAGGAGTCTAAAAATCTTTAAATATGTCTACTAAAATATTTTTTTGGAATGTCCGAGGTCTAAATGACCTGGACAAGCATAAACCTTTTTGTCAGTGGCTCTCATGCCATCAGCCTTCCTTTGGCTGCATTTTGGAATCTCATATTAAATCGGTTAATCTTCCTTAGCTTTTGTCAAAACTTTGCTCTAATTGAAACTACACTTCTAATCATGCAGCTGATGACGAGGGAAGAATTATTGTATTGTGGAAACCTTCTGTATTGGTTAATGTCTTGCACCTGTCTAGTTAGTCTTTAACATGCGAAGTAACTATACCAGGCTCCTCAAAATTCATTTATACTGCGGTTTATGCCTCTAACTTGAGGTCTGAACGATCTGAACTCTGGGTTGAACTTCTTAACATCCATCATCATCTTATGCTTCATTCAATTCCTTGGATGGTGGGCGGTGACTTCAACCAAATTGTTCACCCAACAGAGCACTCTAATCCAAATGTCAACTCACTTACTTCTCAAATGGTGGAGCTGAAAGATTGTCTTACTCAAATAGGACTCTTTGACTTGCGCTACCATAGACCTGTCTTTACTTGGACTAACCGTCGACCTTCTTCCCCAGTTGGGAAAAAGCTGGATAGACTGCTTATCAATAACCCTATACTCAACCTTTTTCCCAATTGCTCAGCTTCCTTCTTACCCCATTTAACCTCTGATCATGCCCCTTGCCTAGTTGACTTAGCGTTCAAACCTCCTGAATCTGGTAATCGACCTTTCAAATTCTTCAATTACTTAACCAAACACCCAAACTTTCGTCAGGTGGTTCTTGAAGCATGGACTCAGGCCGGAAGCATGGTTCAAAACCTGACCAGTCTCTGTTGGAAGCAAAAGAGTATTAAAAATGATTTAAAAACTCTTAACAAGCAAAATTTCTCTCAAATTCAAGTTAGAGTGAGTGAGGCTAACCGTTTGTTGCAAGATGTGCAGGTCCATGGGACTTCAATCCCCATCGCCTCAGCTCTTTGAACTCGAGAATGAATTCCTCCAGAGATGGTCCTACCTGCGCATAATTGAAGAAAGTTACTCTAAGTAATGCTCTCGTATAAACTGGTTAAAAGAAGGTGATCAAAACACTGCTTTCTTCTACCGAGTAGTCCAGACAAAGCTGAACCTCAACACCATAAGATTCTTCATTTTGCCTTCTTGAGTAGCTATAACAGACCCTGTGGTTATGAGTACTCATGCGATTCAACATTTTCAAAACATTCTAGGACCTTCTTCATTGCCTTTGATGACTGTTTTCTCGCCTCCGGTTTGGTTCCAATCTCTAACATCGTTTGTTTGCTCTGCTTCTCAGCAGCAGCAAATGCTTATTCTTTCCTCTCCTGAAGAGATCTGTTCAACGCTCTTCAAATTGAACCCTAATAAAGCTCCGGGCCCGGGCGGTTTAACTTCAGGGTTTTACAAAGTTGCTTGGAATATTATTGGACAAGAAGTTATCGCAATAATCACTCATTTCTTCATCAACTCTTTCATGCCTTCTTCCACCAAATCTACTATACTCACTCTTGTACCAAAATGGCTTGATGCATCTCAGATCTCTGAATACAAACCAATCTCTTGCTTAAACACCCTCTACAAGGTTGTGTCTCGCTTGCTGGTCAAACGGCTAAAGCCAATCTTACCTGCTCTCATTGTACTCAACCAAACTGCATTCATCAAAGGAAGACTATTGGTGGAAAATACAGTGTTAGCGACAGAACTAGTTAATGGCTACCACAGGAGAAACGATGTACGTAGGATAACAATCAAAGTCGATATTGCTTAGGCATTTGACATCTTGTCTTAGGAATTCCTGTTTAACTGCCTTGAAGGTTTGAATTTACCAAATAACTACATTCGGCTGCTCAAAGCATGCATATGTACTACAAACTTCACAATGGGTTATAACAAGTTTTTTCATGGCTATTTCAACGGGAAACGCGGTCTCAGACAAGGGGATCCCCTATCCCCCTATCTCTTTGTAATAGCAATGAAAAACCTCTCCTTAATGCTGAACAAGGCTGCCCAAGAAATGAAATTCAACTATCATCACAAATGCTCTACATCTAGACTTACCCATCTAAGCTTTGCAGATGATTTACTGATTTTCATAGATGGTTCCCTAGAATCAGTTCAAGTTTTCCTCCAGGTCCTCCATGAATTTGAGCTACGGCCCGGTCTTGCAGTCATTGTCCAGAAGTCTTCCTTCTTTGCCTCAGGGTTATCTAATTCTGAGATGGATCTGATTCAGTTCTCTACGGGTATGCCTATTGGTATACTGCATATGCACTACTTAGGAGTTCCTCTATCCACCAAGAAACTGTCAATATTGCATTGTGAGAAGCTAATACAACAAGTAAAAGGGAAACTTACTTCTTGGAGTGCACGAACTCTCTCGTTTGCCGGTAGGCTGCTGCTGATAAAAACAGTAATCTCTGGCATAACGACTTTTTGGTGCTCCTCCTTTGTACTTCCAAAAGCATGCATCAAGAGAATTAACTCTTTATGTGGTACATTTCTCTCGAAAGGAAACATAGATGATCATCACTCAGCAAGGGTCTCATGGGATGCAGTTACAAAGCCTAAATCAGAAGGAGGATTAGGAATAAGAGATTTGGCTACCTGGAATAGTTGTTGTTGTCTGAAGCTCATTTGGCTCTTATTTTTCCAGGCTGGCTCGATTTGGGTTGGATGGTTTAAGGCTGAGATCCTCAATGATTCTTTAAGCAACTTTTGGACTGTGACTCCAAACCAAAGAAACTCATGGCTCGTCAACAAATTACTGAAGATGAGGCCTCTAATTTATGATTGGATCAAACTGAGAATAGGTAATGGAAGTACCTGTAGATTCTGGACAGACAACTGGACTCCATTTGGGTCACTGCGTACTTTCTTTGAAACTGAGCCAAACTCATCGCTTGGAATTCATGATGCTGCAACGGTTTCTCAACTCTACAATCAAGATCGATGGCTCATCCCCCATGCCAGGTCTGATAAGCATGTCTCTCTTCATGTTTTCCTCTCTACTTTTACCCTATCACAAAATGTAGACTATTATGTGTGGGAGATTGAAGGCAAAGAGTCAGCAAAATACTCGACATGAGTGGTCTATGAACAATTACGAACTCGAGGAACCATGTTACTTTGGGATCGTACGGTATGGATCACAGGAGGGATTCTGAAGTAGAGCTTTTTATCATGGTTGTTTGTTCTAATAAATGTCCTACAAGAGACCGACTAATTGGATGGGGACTTCAAACTGATTCTCGATGTCTCCTATGCAACTACTCTGCACCAGAAAGTCGTAATCATCTATTTTATGCTTGTAACTACTCGTGGGAGGTATGGAGATCAGTTGGTAACAAATGTGGATTGCTTGTGGAAAGAGACTGGGATCAGGTGATGATCCAACTGCAATGTTTTACAAGCAAAAAAATGGAAAGGAAGATTAATCTTACTTGGATGGCAAAGTTGCATGTATTGGATTTGGACAGAGAGAAATGCAAGACTTCATCGTAATACTTTTCGATCTGTAGACCTTCTTCTTCGGTTTATTGATCGCCAGATGAGAGACCGTATCTTGAGTTTCAAAGATTCAAACCATACTCTTTCTTCACGAATGATGCAAGCTTGGCTTGCTTAGATTCTTCTCCTGGGAATGAAACGCCATCGTCGATTTCTCTTCCGTGGGCTAACCACAATCTTTAATTGTTCTTAACCATTGGCCTACTTATTGGGCTTTTATTTCTGGCTGTAATTATTGGGTCACGTCGGACTGACCAAAAACACACTAAAGCTTCTATGCTTGTAAGTTTTTATTTCCTTTTTGCATTAATATAAGAAAGCCTTTGTCAAAAAAAAAAAACTTGGTTAAGAAACATTTATAATCCATAAATCTCATATCCGACATAGGATTGAAGCCAAAATTACTTCTTACAATATCAAAAAAAAAAAAAAACAACGAAGAGCTCTTTGGTTAGTGGTAATGAAACTTCAACTGGAATGTCCGTCCTGGGTTTGAGTCGTTTTGGTCACCTTTCCGCCTATAACCGTGCGTGCCCGAATGAAAGACCTCGTGGAGATTAATCTGAACTTACTGCCTAAGACCCCACGGTTATAAAAAAAAAATTAGGAAAAAAAAAGATTTTTACGATTAAAAATAAATTCACTCATTAGAAATAATGTAGATAGTAGCTACGTTAGCGTTTACGTCAGAAAATTGTGTTGACAAGTCTACAGACGACGAAAGAATATTTTAACATTTTCTTTGAAATTTATAATATTAACATTTTACGAGTTGTGTTTCTGTTCCAGCTAGTTTCCCAACCCAAACGAGAAACTAGTTTTAACTACGATAACTCAGAACATCCTGTTTAGTTTAGTCTTATGAATGCATGAGAGTTTCATCATCCTTTTACAGTACACAACCTTTAAATTCTAGCCATAATAAAGGTCTTAAAAGTTTAAAAGCTACGTACATATAAGTTCATCTGATATATAGATGATATAACCAAAATTAAAATTTATTGAATGAATCTGCAATCGTTTGATGTAACGAAAAAAATCATTAAAATCATATAGATAATCTTTTTGGGTTTACCGATCGAGAGACAAGAGTCTAGAGGTTCCATTATTCTGGTGCTTATGGGTCTTATCAGTTCCGAAGATATTAATAATGTTTTAATAACAAGATATTTCTTATTTTTTGTTAAAATCTGAGTAAAACTTATTTAAACCGTCTCCATATGCCAGTTCATGTTTCATTATATACATGCACTTTAGCACGTTAAATTAGATGAATTTCTAATTTAAAACCAAGTGATATTTATGATTGATTCATTTATCTTATATACTAGTTAATGTATTTTTCAATTTTTGATGTTGTCTCTAATACGCCTTTTCGAAATGATGATTTTTTGTACATCAATTTTGGAATGTTCGTATAAGGATCGATTGGCTAATTTTAGATCAGATCGATGTAGATCAGGTTGGACAATAGCGATCGAGCTCTAATACAATATTAAGTTAGATGGATTTCCAACTTAAAACCAATTGATGATAAATAAATAGACTCATCTATCTTATATATTAGTTAATATCTATTCCAATTTTTGATGTAAATAACTTTGTTTCTAATAAGTTGAAGTGTAAACCCTATCGAGAATGTATGATTGAAACGAATATACATAAGAAAACAGATCCCAAATAAACTTATCTGAAACTCCGGAGCCAACTCTCCTCTCTCGCCTTTAAGACCCTCACTAGCCTCCTCCTCCCATAAAGAGCCTATATCATCGCGGGCTATCCCAAGAATCTACAGCATATACTTCGTATGCTCACAAGCTATCCCAACATTAACATCTTGTAATGTTGTGTTGGCTGAGTGCACATTGGGTGTTTACCACATGGATGGATGAAGAATGCAAGCACATAAAAGCAGAATTAACCGGGATCTCTTAAGGTGAGATTCTTAGCTTTTCTAAGAGACGTATTTTAGCTTTTAACTAAAAAAAATTTAAGAACCGTCTCTTAAATAAGAATCATAAGAGCCGTCTCTTAGCGGGAAAAATGTAAAAAAAAAAAAAAAAAATTAAAAAGACAAATTTTACGTTAAAAACCCCAACTTAAGAGACCCGGGTTAATCATGGCCTAATAAAAAATTGCTACAATGCTTTACCGGTTGGAGGAAAGCTAATCACTTGTGAGCCAGTCTTGCCAAAGGAAACCGGTTATAGCCACAGAAACCCGTGCCTTTCTAGAAGGTGACATCTTTGTCATGACAATCTAGGACCAAAGGTAAGCATAGAACCGAACATGAGTTTAAAGAGCTTGGTCTCTCTGCTGGATTCCCTTCTCTACATCGATTACTTCTACACCATCTTAAGCATTTATCTTCTTATATTTCTTAAAGCTTCAAAGTTATTGTATACCTCTTTGTTAATCTATAATGCATAAATGTTCATCAATATGTATGCAGTATTATTCTTACATCATAGACCTCTTATCTCTAATGAATACATTTCAATAATACTTATGCCAACTTATAACTTTATAAGCTTCAAAATTATCAGATCTCTTTCATTGTCCCTGCTAAAATAACATTTTCATGATTCTAAAATTGCATTTTTTTTCCCTTGTTTTAAATGAGTTTAACATTGTCTTTTACATTAGCTTATAGTACCTTAGACTTTTCTATTCGAGACTCAACTTTTCAAAGACATCTTGGATAAATAATGAAACGTTAGAACTCGAAGATCCTTTCACCTCCACAGCCTCTCTCGCCTTTACTGCAAGTTCTTGAATGCGTATCCTTCGTCTCAATAATTCACCATCTTCATTTCCATCTTCGTCCATCAACATCTCTATAGCTTTCACAACACTATGTTTCTTGACCAACACTCCAAGTCTTTCCTCATCTCCCCATCTAACCGGAATCTCCACCCCAATCCTAACCCCAACCTTCAACACCTCCACTACGAGTTTCTCATTCAGAAACTGCTCAGCGAACATCGGCCATGTGATCATTGGTACACCAAAAGATACCCCTTCGATCACCGAGTTCCAACCACAATGAGTCAAGAACCCTCCTGTGGAGCCATGTGAGAGTATCATAGCCTGAGGACTCCAACCCTTTATCACTATCCCTCTACCTCTAATTCTCTCTTCAAACATTTCACGTTTTAGCCATTCATCTACCACATTCATGTGTTTTTCCTCTGTCTTGATCACCCAAATAAAGGGCTTTCCAGATTCTTCTAACCCTAACCCTAGTTCTATAAGTTGATTAGGTATTAGTCGACAGAGGCTACCTAGACAAACATATAAAACAGACTTTGGTCTCATCGAATCTAGAAACTTCAAGCATTCAGTCTCACTAATCGCAATGTCACAGTTGTTTCCTCTATCGAATAAGTCCACCATACGATCATTGCATAAAGAAACTGGTCCAACGAACCATACCTTCTTCTTGATGGCCTCAGCGTAGGCCTCTGCATAGCCAGGTTCCAATTCTTGGAAGCTATTAACAATAACACCAAAGGCTTCTGCTTCAGATTCACGCATCTTCTCACGAACGTCATCCATATTTGCTAACTTCCCAAACGCACCCGGTAACTGAGACCTTACTATCTCGACCCTATGTGGCATTGCTGGTATAGAGAAAGGCTCTGTGTCTGAAGAAACCGTGAGGTGCGGGCTATGAAGATGGACGTTGTGTGAACTTAAAAGAGAGAAACAACACATTCCATGGAACACAATCCTTGGGATCTTCAATCTTTTGGCGGTTTTCGACGTCCAAAAAAGGCATTTGTCTGAGATTATGCAACTCGGAGGGGTTTCTTGTTCCTCAAGAAACCTTTCCAAGGGCTCCTGGAGCTTATCCACAGCGTCATAGAATTTTCTCAAGAGGTCTTTGGAGGGCAAAGTGTCGAGAGTCTCACAATTTTCAGGAAGACCAAACTCTTTGTAGGCAATTGGAAACGTCACCACGTTGATGAGGAGACCTGACTCCGATCTGGCGCGTTCAACTGTCTTGGCAAATCTTGAAGTGTTTTGAGGAGTTGAAACTATGGTAACGAGGTTGCCTTGTCTTGCAAGAATCTTGGAGATATCAACCATGGGGATTAAATGCCCTTGAGCCATGAGAGGGATCATAATAAAATGAAGTCTTTTGGCTTTTGAAACCATTTTAGTTTCCATTTTTTTGTTTTGGTTTATCAAATGTTTGAAGATAAAGGAGACATATCATATAGAGGATACACACGCAACCAGCTAATATTTTTATATATATATACGTGTGAATGAAGCTTGTAATGGAGTTTTTTTAGTATTGAGGAAGTCTTCAAAAGCTGTATATGTTGACTTTGAATTAGTCATTATAAAAAACTATTATTTAGAGAACCAACCACGCATCATCGTTGCTTAAAATCTTGATCGATGATGAAGGTGAGCTACGTCACTTTATCAAGAAATATATGAGGAAACTGAAATCCTTGCACTTTTTTTTTTGTTTTTGTCAACATCTTACACATATTGCACTTTAAAATGTGAGTTATCTAAAATAAATGAAAACTTCACTAACATTTACGAAAAGGTAAAACAAAAACTTAAATTTTATAATTATTGATTATGATATTGGTGTAAGAAATACGACAAGGTCAAGCATCTGGTCAATGTTGAGCGTATCTAAGAAGGTTGTACATAAATCTAAAGGCCATTGGGGACCCGTTAGGGTCACTTAACCCCATATGGTTTTTTCCCTGGTTAAAGGTAGATAACTGTATTATTGGTCTTCACATCGTTTAATTAGATTTTCTATAAAGCGTAGTTTATCAAGAGTGTTCAAGATAGATTTGATAACGAAAATGAAACTAAGTTAAGTTAGAGATCGATAAAATTCAACATATATTTGTATCAGAGTTCAGGCCGACTTCTAAATTGAACATAAGAAGAAGAAATACGAAACATAAGTTTAGACTAATCCTTTTGGTTACCAACATAATTGTTATTTTCAGAGTAGTTTGATGTTCATGGATTACAAAACATTGATTCCAAAAAAATACATGTAAGACATAACTAGATGAATTATCCGAGGAAGATAATTAATCAAAGACTATCTCAAACTCAAGATAGAGTGAACGAGACTATCAAGATTTTTTGATAACTCATGAATTCAAAGTTCTTCCGGAGGTACCAAAGAGGAGTTAATCTAATGGCCAAAATTTTTAGATTATCTAGTAGATGGTTAAGGGGTCATACATTCAAGTTTAGTTGGGAAGGGGTTTTCTTCAAAGATATTGGGATAAATATCACAGGTCGGAAATTCAATGAGACATTAAATAATATATAAGGATTAGGGTCAATTCACTTGTCACCAATTGATTTTAAGTTGGAAGCGCATGATAAATTTGAATCTGACATGGTATCAGAGCCCAAATCCTAAATATCCTAAATCCCTAATTAATATAACCTCATCCGACCGAGTTGAAAGGTCGTACTTAACCCTTCGATTGAGTATAACTGTTGTACTAGACTCGTTCGACCGAATATAAATATCCTAAAATTTTGAGATTTCTGGCTGATAAAAATCATTATTTCAAGGAGGGGTATAGTATCTCACATCGGGAATTCAATGAGACATTAAGTAATATGTAAAAATTTAAGATCAATCCACTTATCACTATTTAATTTTAAGTTATAAGTTCATGATAAACTCGAATCTGACAGAGATTGAGTTTAAAATGGTTTGTCGCCCTGGGAGATGTACAAGCATACGGATTCAGAACCTTCTATTCAAAAGATTCTCCAGAAAGTAAAAATGAATTTATAACTTAACATGATGTGCAAAATGAAGCATCAAACTTAAGGTACAAATTAAAACATTTTTTTTGGATGACTAACAAGTAACGACAAGATGGTGAATGATTACTTGCATACATTTTGAATATTGATCATGGATTGGAAAAAGCAGGAAAAATAATCAGAAACATAATATTGGAGAACACATTTATTATCTAATGATCAGAATCTTCACCGTTCATACCAGTTTCATTCAATCATTTTTCTTGAAGTTTTATCGAGCATATTATAAGCGAAACTAATCAAAGTCAACAATGATAAATTATGTTATGTATTCGGTCAGTTATTTTGTCATTACAAAACTATAAATTTTTTAAAGTGAAGGTACCTCGAGGAACTAAAGTCTTTAATTTGTTTGTGAGAACGTATATAAAAACAAGACAAGAGATTAATAAAACGTTTGCTTTGTTTTATTCTTTCTTTCTTAACTTTCTTCTCTAATGTTGTAGAGATCTCTCTTACATTGTATCTCTATATATAGGTAATAGAAAACTTAGCTTTATCCTATTACAACTTGATTTAGGAACTCTTAACCTTTGTCCTAATCCTTTTCCTATTTCGTTATCATCCTTATCTTTAAGATAACTTGCTGTCTAAGCAATGAAGCTTATCCAACATTCACCCCCATAAGCTTCATGTTCTTCTGAGATAAGTCTTGTACACATATCTTCTCCCTCATCTCCTTGAATAATGTCTTCGCCAAAGCTTTTGTAAGTACATCCGCAAGCTGCTCCTTGCCAGGGACGTGTATTACATCAAGTTGATCACTCTCGATGCATTCCCGTATGAAATGAAACCTCTTGTGGATATGCTTGCTCCTTCGGTGAAAGACTGGGTTCTTAGTTAGCGCAATAGCTGACTTATTGTCGATTCTGATCAGTGTCTTCTTGTCTTTCATTCCTGTGATCTCGTTCAATAAATCTTGAAGCCAAATGGCTTGTTTAGCGGCCTCTGTTGCTGCAACAAACTCTGATTCGCATGAGGAGAGGGCCACTATCTCTTGTTTTTGTGAACACCAGGTTATGGGTGTATCGCCGAAACAGAACAGGTGACCAGTAGTACTCTTACCATCGTCGATATCAGTGTTATGGCTACTGTCGCTGTAGCCAATGAGTTTCTTGGTTCCTCCCTTCTTATATACTAAGCCGTAACTTAGTGTGCCTCTTAGATATCTTAAAACTTGTTTAAGAGCGTTCCCATGTGACTCTCGTGGAGAATGCATGTAGCGGCTTAGAAGTCCAACCGAGAAGGCCAGATCAGGTCTTGTGTGGAGGAGATACCGGAGACAACCGATCCTTCGTCTATAGACAGTTGCGTCTATCTCTGGTTCTTTTATTGCTTTGGATAACTTAAGACCAAACTCCATGGGTATTAGTGTCGCGTTGCAAGTACTCAAGCCTGCTTCATCCACTATACGCTTTGCATATGCCTCCTGTTTGATCTCAATTCCGCTTGGCAATTGTCTTACTTCAATGCCGAGATAATAGCTTAACCTTCCAAGATCGGACATCTCGAATTGTCTTGACATTGACCCTTTGAACTCCATGATTGCAGCAATCTCATTACCGGTGATGAAAAGATCATCTACATATATGGCAATGATCAGAAGTGTCTCTCCGTCTTGTTTGCGATACACGGAGTTCTCTTTTGAGCACTTGTTGAACTTCAGTCTTCTTAGAATCTGATCTAGCTTTGTGTTCCAGGCTCTCGGAGCTTGTCTTAGTCCGTATAAGGCCTTTGATAATTTGAAAACCTTATGTTCTTCTCCCTTCTTTTCAAATCCCTCAGGCTGAGAGACATAAACGTCTTCATTAAGTTCTCCGTGTAGAAACGCTGTCTTGACGTCCATATGATGTATTTCCCATTGATTCGCAGCTGATAGGGCAGTTAAGAGACGGATAGTCTCAAGCCGGGCAACCGGAGCGAATGCTTCTTCGAAATCAACACCAAGTTCTTGGACGTATCCTTTTGCAACGAGTCTAGACTTGAACTTATTGATTGAACCATCTGCGTTTCTCTTTATTTTGAACACCCATCTGAGTCCAATGACCTTCACTCCTGGTGGCTTTTCAATCAGTATCCATGTTTTGTTTTTGTTGATAGAGTCGATCTCATCTGTACAAGCATCTTTCCATCGCTTGTCTTTACTTGCTTCTTTGTAATTGATCGGTTCATCATTAAGTACGAAAAGTAACATCTCGCATTCCATATCTGCAATCATGACATAATCCTTAAGATGAGAAGGTGGTCTAGTTTCACGAGTGGATCGTCTTAATTCTTGTGTAGAGTCATGCTCTGTTTCTACTTCGGCATGCTCTGTTTCTGCTTCGGCATGCTCTGTTTCTGCTCCAGCAGGTTCTGCATCTACTTCTGTTTGAGTATTGCTAGCTGGTTGGGTACTGATGGTGAACGGGCCGTAACCTTCGTCACTAGTAGATCCCCACGTTAAGTTAAACATACCTGAGCTTCTGTTTTCAAGATCCTCCACGTTAACTCCCTTCCAATTCCAACACTCATTCTCGCTAAAGATCACGTCTCTGCTTACAATTATTCTTCTCGTGCTTGGATTGTAAAGTCTATAGGCTTTAGATCCGGGTTCAATGCCGAGATGAACGAGAGGTTGAGATCGATCATCGAGTTTCTTTAAATGGACATAGTCAACCTTTGCATGTGCAGTGCAGCCGAATACTCTAATATGACCAACATTCGGCTTTCTTCCTTTCAAACTTTCATATGGAGTTTGATCCTTTAAAGCTCGTGTAGGCACTCTGTTGATCAAATACGTTGCGTGTCGAACTGCTTCGCCCCACATGTAATTGGGAACACCTTTTGCTTTCAACATACTCCTCGTCATCTCCATCAAAGTGCGATTTCGTCTCTCGACAACGCCGTTTTGTTGCGGTGTATAAGGAGCTGTGAGATGACGTCTTATACCATTGTTATTGCAGAACTCGTTAAAGCTTGTTGAGGTGAATTCACCACCCCTATCAGTACGTAGAGTACCAATCCTTTTGTTGACATCCTTCTCGACAAACACCTTGAAGGCTTTAAACTTTTCATAAGCCTCTCCTTTGTCTTTCAACAATATACACCACATGTACCTTGTGCAGTCATCTATTATGACAAATATAAATCTGTTATTGGCGAGTGTAGCTGGTGATATAGGGCCGCACAGATCAGCGTGGAGCAGACCGAGTGCTTGTGATGATCTGAACCTTGTCGCTTGAGGGAAAGACAATCTAGTTTGTTTTCCAACTAGACAAGAATCGCAGAGCTGATTATCTCCTTTTATCTCTGGTAATCCAAGTACCATATCTTTTGTTGACATAGCTTTTATGGTCTGAAAGCTGATGTGACCAAGCCTTGCATGCCATCTCCATGGTACTTCTTCAAGCTTGACATGTAGACAGATAGGTTGACCGATCTTAAGATATATCTTATACAATCGGTTTGAGCCTCTTTGAACTTTAGCTAGTAACCTGCCGCTGTTATCTTTCATTATAAGGTAATCATCTTTCATCCTTATATCACAGCCTTGCTCAGTGGCTTGTCCTAGACTTATTATATTACTCTTGAGCTCAGGGAGATAGTAGATGTCTGGTAGGAGTTTCTGTTCTCCTGTCTTTGCTTCGAATAGGATGGAACCTTTTCCTTCAATGTTAATGTAGGAACCATCCCCAAACCTGACTTTGCCTTTGATCTTCTCATTGAGCTCTGAGAAGAACAATCTTTCACCAGTCATATGGTTAGACGCACCGTTGTCTAAGTACCAAAAACGTTCTTCATTCTTTTTAACCTCTCGAGATTTAGGTATGATCTTTTCTTCGTTGAGAAAGACAATCTCATGCATAAGTAGAGTGTTGTCTGCCTTCTCTGTTTCTGCAACGTTCAACTCTTGATCATCATCCTTTTTCTCCGGGCAAACAGATGCAAAGTGACCCTTTTTCTTGCAATTAAAACAAACAATCTGTGAGTAATCTCTTTTCTCCTTGACTGTATTGCTTCTTCCTCGTCCCCTTCCTCTGTTTTCTCTGCCCCGACCTCTGTTACCACCTCGTCCTCTTCCTCTGGTTCCGTGATCAGAATATAAAAGACTGCCGTGTTCATCTCCTCGCAATTTGTCTTCTCCACGCAAGCGTTCCTCGAAAGCTTTAAGTCGACCTACTACATCTTCAAACTTTGTTTTGTCTAGATCGAGAACTTGTTCGAGTGTTGCGGAGATTTGCAGGAACTTACTTGGTAGACAAGAGAGAAACTTTTTTACGAGTTTCGGTTCGTCTATCGTTTGGCCTAGCGAAGCTACGGTGCCTGCAAACTCTGATAATTTTCCTGAAAACGTGTCTATAGTATCGTTGTCTTTCATCCGTAGACGGTCGAATTCGATCATCAGTGTGTGCAGTCGAGCTTGGATTACACGGTCAGCACCAACATTCATAGCTTTTATTACACCCCACATCTCCTTAGGAGATTCTTGATCACCAACTTGAAGAATAAGGTTTTCTGGTATTCCTTGAAACAATATAACAGTTGCTAGATCGTTCTTCTTCTGTTCCTTTGATCCAGGATCTATGGTTTCCCATACTTCATGAAATCTCAGCAAAACCTTCATTCTCATTGCCCATACAGCATAGTTTGTCGCAGTGAGCATTGGCGTCTGAACCGAGGGAGGCAGCGAGCTCGTCTTTGCTTGCGGTTTAGTATCTGGATCGCCCATGATTCGTGTCTTAAACTTTGAATCAACCTTGAAGCTCTGATACCAAATAAAGTCTTTAATTTGTTTGTGAGAACGTATATAAAAACAAGATAAGAGATTAATAAAACGTTTGCTTTGTTTTATTCTTTCTTTCTTAACTTTCTTCTCTAATGTTGTAGAGATCTCTCTTACATTGTATCTCTATATATAGGTAATAGAAAACTTAGCTTTATCCTATTACAACTTGATTTAGGAACTCTTAACCTTTGTCCTAATCCTTTTCCTATTTCGTTATCATCCTTATCTTTAAGATAACTTGCTGTCTAAGCAATGAAGCTTATCCAACAGGAACTAGTTAAAGAACTTAAACAAAAAAAAATTAAGGCACTACCCTTATTTTGAGGCCGAGAAAATTAAGGGTTTATGCCAAAACGCAACAAAAAAATCAGCTTCTTTGTTTCTTTGGTAGAAAACATTTTTATCCTTTTTAATTTTCCATTTTACCAACTTAATAAAATAAATACTTTTATGAATCAAAAAATTGTAAAAAAAATGAAACAATTGATGAAATACTCATATAAATAAATTGATATTTTTTTGATTGAAAAACTTGTTAAATTATTTTTTAATTATGTTATACGAAAAGTAAATTTGATATTCTACGAAAAATGGCCTCGTATAAGATGAATTACATGTTAAAAAGTTGTCTATTTTCTTTAGAACCAATATTCTACTTTAAAATTAAATTCTAAATAAAAAGAATGCAAAGTCTACCTATTGTAAAAAATAATTACATTTTCTCTAAATGCAGCTTCTAATTTTATGAACAATTCTGAAACTTTAGGAATATGAAATCTACACACAATTCAAATGGCTATATTTAGTAGAATCTGATAATGGAATTATTGTCTGATTTTTACGTAGTGTAGAAGGTACATTATACGGATAAAAAACCTGATTTTCGAAAATTTTGAAAATTCAGTTATGAAAATATTCGAATTTTTTTTTGTAATCTTCTAACTTTCCTTGTCAAAAAATCAAAAAAAAAATCAATTTAACCTTTTCTTGTTCATCAAACCATGATTTTCCATAGTTGTTCTTGTGATTTTCACAAACACTTCTTCTATGATGCATATCTATACGACATGTGGTGTATGGGAATTAGTTGCAACAACTGTAAGAATGTTTTCGGCTGATGACAAAGGGGATAGGTTACTATTATTGGAATCGAGTTTTACCTCAGAAGATTTAAAGAGAATGGTTTTGGAGAATTTCAGTATGAAATAAGATAGCTCCAGCGAGTCAGAGAGAGACGAAGAGCTTCACCGAAAGAGAGACTCGATTCCCCATATTATGGCTGGTCTCGCCGTTGATTTCCCCAGAGAAGACACACAATCGCTTTCGTGTTCGTTTCGAGAGAGATGGAGAAGTGGAGAAAACAAAATAAAATTATCGTTATTGGGAATTTTGGGGCTTTTGCTCCCTTTATTTTTTTTGCCTTTTTAATATTTTTATAAATAAATTTGAAGTTGGAAACTTAATTAGACCAATCTAGGATTAATTTTGGGATTATGAAAAAATATACTATAAGACAATGTAAATATGGTTTTATACCAAAAAAAAAGCTGGTTCTTTGTTTCGTTTTGGCATAAATCCCACAAAAAAATTATGATTACTGATAACCAACTCGTAATTTTTTTTGTCAAAATTTATATTATAAGAACAATATCAAGTTGGTTTTATAACAAAAGTACAAAAATGCTGAATTTTTGTGTTTGTTATGGCATAAATCCGAAAAAATTATGGTTAGTGATAACCAACTTGTATATTTAAACTAACTATTTTTAAGAAATAAACCCCAATCATCACGGCAAAAGCTGGTTCCTATTTGTTTGTAGGTTTTTTTCCTACTGAGTTTCGTTTGAAAAGGACATTTTGTTTTTGCTTTAAAGGACAAAAAAAAAGGTCAATTTGAAACGTTCAATTGTGCGTCGGTTGTGAACAAACCAACCAACGTAGACTAATTCAACCTTATGGAATATTGACGTACCATTTTGCCTTTTGGTTAAACCTTCTCTACACTAATTGCGCGTCAATGGTTAATCTCATGGCCAATAGTTCTTGCTTTTCACGCCGTCTCTATAAGCAAATGTTTTAGTGTATTGCTACTATGTTACATGTAATTAGTTTGAAACACACATAACATTTGTTGGTTAATTGCTTACAATGTCTTTGTATTTAATTAAGAAGAAATTAAAAGAGTGTACTTGTAAAACTAAAATACTATTCCTTATTTAATGATATATGCAAAATCATATGTCGACATGTCAACGCTGAAATTTAATCAAAAGACATGCATACGAAGTTTCGGATATATTAAGAAATTCTTATGCAATATTTTCGAAAACAACAGCTATCACACTTTTAATAAAATTCAGTTTTTCCTCCGAAAGTTCTTATTTTACACCTTTATATCAGGATTGCCCAGTTTACCATGTCAAACTTGATTTTTCTATATTTGTAAAATATACTAATATTAAACGAAGAAAAACCAATACATAAATAAGGACTAATTATATGTGTTACACCTGCTTTGTTCTAGAGGTCAGGCCAGATCGTATAAGAGTAAGAGTCTATCAAAGGAAACTGATCCAAATGTGTTTCCTATCTATTACATAACATAAATTGGGCCCTCTTGAGTCGTGTGACTTGTGTAATAACACCTGCGGCTATATCTGTTCCAACTGATTTTGGGTTAGAAAGAACAAGAAAATTGGACTTCTTCAACAATATTGGGCCTTAATAATAAGAAGAATTGATTTATGTTTTGGATTAAAAAAGAAAATTGTTACAAAAGGCTAATAATATTAGTTTTTTTGACAATAGCTTATTATTATTTAACGTGAAGATTATAAATATATTTAGAAACAATAACATTCTTAACAACAATATAACTGAACTCTCCTTTAATTATACTTGAGATTGTGATTTATTCTTGATGTCTTGAATGAGCATTGTGATGTTAGAATGTGAAGACCCTCCTACTTCCAAAGCCTTATTTGCCAAGCCACTAAGTTCTTTGACTCTTCTTCTTCTTTCTTGTGCTTCTTCACTATCACCCATTAGCTCATCCACAGCCTTTCTCACACTGTCTCTACTCACCATCACTCCTATCTCTTCTTCTTTCCCATATTCCATGGATTTCTCTACTCCTATCTTTAATCCTGCTTTTAATATCTTCACAATTAACTTCTCATTGTAGAATTGTTCAGCAAACAAAGGCCATGTCAATAATGGAACTCCTGCAGTAATTCCCTCTAGAGTAGAGTTCCATCCACAATGAGTCAAGAACCCTCCTATTGATGCATGTGAGAGGATGAAGACTTGTGGTGCCCAACCATTGATCACAAGTCCTCTATCTTTGATCCTCTCTTCAAATCCACTTTCTTGAATCCATTTTGCTAGCTCTCCATGTTTTCCACATTCTCTTATAACCCAAATGAAAGGCTTATTAGATTCCTCAAGGCCTAGACCTAGCTCCTTCAGCTGAGCCAAAGTGATATTGCATAGGCTACCAAGGCAAACATACAACACTGAACCCTTTTCTTGCGAGTCAAGCCATTGAAGGCACTGGTCTTGACCAATGGACGCCTTGTCTCCTCTCTTAACTTTGTCCAAATCTAGGTTATTACACAAAGCAACAGGTCCTACACACCAGACTTTTCCTCCTCTCGCTTTCTTATATTCTCTTGCATAATCAACTTCTAACTCTTCGAAGCTGTTCACAATAACACCATAAGAGTCAATATCACTTTCAGTAATCTTGTCCGTGACCTCTTTCATAACTCCTTCAACAGGCTGCAGCACGGAGATCTGAGGCTTAGTGAACTCAAGTCCACCAGGCAATCCAGGCAAAACAAAATACTCGTCGTTAGATTCCAAATCTTTCAAGATTCCACTTTCTCGAACCACGTGTATGCATGCAAGACTGAAACAAGAAAACCCATGGAAGACAAGTTTGGGGATCTTGAGTTTTCTGGCAAGACTTGAAGTGAAAGGAAGGCTCATGTCTCCTATGATGCAACTCGGTCGTGGCTGAACCAACTTCTCCATAGCCTTTTCGACTTGTTCCTCAAGCGTGTTTGCCGCGTTAAGGAACTTAACCAAATCGGCTGTTGAATCTAACATGTCTACACTCTCGCACCCTTCAGGAAACTTAACTTCAAGGATGTTAATAGTGGAAGAGGAAGAGGAAGAAGAGAGTGAGGTGTTGATCCTGGCTACGTTTTGAGTAGTTGCGATGATGGTGACAGTAACGCCTTGACGCTGGGACAAGAGCTTAGAGATGTCTACAAGTGGGATCATATGGCCTTGAGCCATGAAGGGTATTACCACGAAGTGAACAAGATCACGAGAAGACATTGTTGTAGATCTTGCAATATTTGAAAGAGAAGAAAAATAACAATTTCTGGTAGTGAGAATCAGGTAATTTTCTTACAAATGATATAATATATGTAATTATGTAAATATATAGCTACCAATAGAGTCTATATATATAATAAAAAAAAAAGATTTTATAAATTCACCATTTATTTTGACCCATCTTGAGAGCTGACGTATGGATATTAGATTTTACTTTTCCAAGAAAACTTTGAATTGAGTTTTGCTTTGTAATACTTTCTCTTTGTTTTAATAAAAAAAAGAAAAAAAAACCTAGAGTATCTAAATAGTCTGTGACGATGTCTTATAAATTTATAATATATACTCCCTCCGTTTCATATTAAGTGTCGTTTTAGAGAAATTTTTTTGTTACAAAATAAGTATCATAAGTGTCGTTTTCTGACTTTCGATACAAAATTTATTAATTTTATGTTGCAGTTTATTTTTCTATTGGTTGAAATATGGTTAGGTGTATAGATAATTATGTATTTATATATAAAATATGTAAAATTAATTATTTTCTTAATCCGTGTGAAAAACCTAAAGTGACACTTATAATAAAACGGAGGGATTAGTATATTATATATACGTGTCGCTATGAACATCGAATTAGAACATAGCTCCTCGTGAATAAGCATCATGCAATGAGTCAAAAGACAATCATTATTTATAAGAAGAATAGCGGGTCAAATAAAGCCTGCTAAAACATATTTGTAAAAAAAAGTTAATATTATCAGTTATCAGAATCGACTACTGTTAGTTTTCTTATATACTTTCTCGACTAATCCCCAGATTCAGTAATATTACAGAATAGATTGAAGGTCACGTTTTGTGTTCAAAAAAAAAAAAAAGATTGAAGGTCACGTTAGAATGCTTTTTGACTGTAAATATAACCGGATCAACTATCACCAAATTACCATATAACTGTTTAGGCTGAAACTACATCTATAGTTTTTACAGAACGGCAACTTTTTTGTTTAAAAGAGATTCAAATTCCATAAAAATAATTTCTACTAGATCTTGATCCGCCCTTTGGGTTTATTTTTTTGTTTTAAATTATTTTTGAAAAACTTAATTTTTATATTTCTATTTTTGATATGATATTTGTGTTTAATATTAATTTAATTTATTTTAATTTTAATAATTATATGAAATATGTCAAGAACCAATTATATAAATTAGTATATCCCTAAAATTATGAAATTAAAGTGGTAGTTACAAAATATATATTTAAATGCAATTAGAAAAGATATGGTTTATTTTTTAAATAGATAATATTATAAAATAATTGTTGGACTATGCATATATCAATAGGTCATGTTTGTGTTTTAATATAATACTAGATTCTTACCCGTTCTTTCAAAAGGCGGTTATATATTTTGTTTTAATTTTTTATAAAAAAATAAATTTTTATATTTGTATTTTTAATAATTATATTTATGTTTAATCATTTATTTATTAATAATATAAAAAACTTAATATTATTAATATAAAAGAAAAATACATGTGTAGTAAATAGTTGGACCGAACATTTATTAATAGGTCATGATCCTATTTTAGTAGAATAGATATTTTCTTAGGTCTTGTCTACCACTTGAGAACAGTCGGGCTCCATCGCAAATTTTATTCTGATACTGATTTTGTTGTTTTGTTCTATTTTGGCAAAAAAAAAATTCTTTTTCTTACTCATCCATAATAGGACTGGAGCCGAAGTTACTCCTTACAGTATCAGAAAAAAAAGATCTTTGCGGCTGAAATAAGATCACTCTTAGGGCCGACTCATATAACAGCAACAGTTATGATCCCAGGCGTTCGTAGATGCGGATGATTGTGATTTTAAGCATTATTAAGAGATTTAGATGACTGACACAATAGTTAAAAATTGTTGCGTTTACCAGATATTTATAACTCGTTAACTACCAACTGCAGCAGTAGTTAAATAATAAATTAATAATTTTTATATTTTATATAAATATAAAATATTAAAATTATATTATTATAATAAATATAAAAACTATATTTACAAGATTATACTATTAGTTTTTTTGAAAAGTTGTAGAAAATAGTTTGTTTAAAGTTTTATAATATAAATTAAAATGTAATATATATTTTGGTATTCCTATTATCTCAATTTAAATTTTTATTGAATATTTTTATTTTTTATATTTTATGTAGTTTTTTGGAAAAAAATAATATCATCCTACAGTTACAAACGCTAAATGGAATTAGCTTTTGAAATTAGAAATTTATAGCTGTTTAAAACAATTTACAATATTTTCTATAATTGTTACAAAACATTAACAACTGCTACCAACCATAAAAAATATAGCGGAGAAATTAATTATGACCTTAATGTAGCTATGATAGCTACTTTAGCGTGTAGGTCACAAAATTGTGTTGACAAGTCTAAAGAACCGACGAAAGCATATTACATTTTACTAATTGTGTTTCTATTCGTGCTAATTCTCCCAACCAAACGAGAAACTAGTTTATTCATAACTACCATAACTCACATCATATTTAGTTTAGTCTTACCAATGCATGAGTTCATCATCTTTTTCAGTTAAAAAACTTTAATTTCTAGCCATAATAAAGGTCTTAAAAGTTTTAAAGCTAAGTTCATCGGATATATATAGATGGCAACCCAAAAAAACTATTGAATGGATCTGAATAATATGATATAACCCCCAAAACTTCAATAAAAACCATATAGATAATGTTTTGGGAATTGCCGAGAAAGACACCGAATCTAGTGAGGTTCCCTTACGCTGGTGCTTATTATGGGTCTATGACTCTTATCGGTTCCTGTCAGCAAGGAAGATTATTAATATTGTTTTCATAACCAAATTATTTACTATAATCTTTTTTATTTTAAAGATCTTTTTAATCGTCTCGATACGCATTATGTACATACACTCCAGCAGAAGCGTAAACCCTATGCAAAAAGTGTCTGAATGATACGAACTTTAGAAAACAGATCCATATAACAGAATGTATGGTGTGGTGTCCTAATGGTTAGTATTAAAAGTTGGTTTTATCGTGTTACAAATCCATTTGAAAAGGATGTTTTACAATGTTTCATGGTACTAGTAACTAGGGGAAGCCATTTGTTTAAATTCGGAGTCGATATGGGTTTGGTTTGCTTAGATCTATAAAAATTTAACTAAAGTTAACCAAAATTAGTTTGATTTGTATTTGGTTCGGTTTAGTTCATTTTATTTGTATTTGTTAAGTTTATTCGAGTTGATGTTTAGTTTTGTTCTAGTTTGAATACAAATATATAATTTATAAAACCTGAAATAAACAATTATTTAACACCAAATAAGTTCTTCTTATATAAACTTTAAGTCAAACATCACAATAAAAGTATACAAAATATAAACCCATAATTTTATATTCTTATCTTTGATTACCATATAAATATTATAGATAGTTTTCTATTTTGATGATAGAGCATGAAAGTGATATTTTTTTTGTTTTATCATTAGTTGTGTTTCTTCTAGTTATATAGAAGGAAAAATTATAAAATGATGTTTAACTGTTTAGGTTAGATAGTTAAATATAAATTTTGATATTATTAGTTTTTGATGTGATTCTGTTTAATACTAACCAAACAAAATCATTTGAATTGTTAAAATCTTTAACCGAATGATTAGAACAAATACTTGGATTTGGTTTGAGTCAGTTCAGGTTCAACTAGACGGGATTGGTTTGATTCGTTTTTTTTGTCTATCCGTACTAGTAACAGTCTAATCTCGGACCTATAGATATGTACAGACTTCGATTCCAACTTCGAGATTATTTAAGAAGTCGTAGATAATGCATTCAAAAACATATATTTAAAAAAAAAAAACAGGAATAAGACATGATACACAATCTAACTAACTCAATAAGATTCATGGGGATTCTTAGAGCACCATTAACCTAGTCGTAGATAATGGGTGCTTATTTTTTTTAAAAAAAATTTCTAAAAGAAAAAAAAAAAAAAAAACCAATCGCGGACTGGGGTGCTAGTGGGCCCCACACCTTAAGTACTCCACTAAGCATCCTCATTGCACATGCTTTTAAGGGATGTTCTTAAGGGGTTCTTAGTGGGTGGGTCCCACCAAAATCATTAAGAACCATTTCCTAAATCTCTTAATTAAGAGATATTCTTAAGAGATTCTTGTACTGTTTGCGGGTCCATTGACACATATCAGTCTGTGATTGGGATTTTTTAATTTTTTTCTTTTACAAAAAACAAAAAACAAAAATAAGAATCTTTAGCGTTGTTTATGCTCTTAAATCATCTTTATCCCAAGTTTCTTAAACTATTCGCAGATCTCACTGACACGTGAAATCCGTGTACAGTGCAAGAACCACTTCTTAAAACTACTAAATAAACCGTTTTTAAAAGGTTTCTTACACTGTTTGCAGGCCCCACTGATACGTGACGCCCGTAATTGCTTCGTTTTTAATTTTGTTTTTTAATTAGCAAAAAAAAAAAAAAAAACAAGTGGGGTTTTAAAGTTAACGATGCCCATATATATTACCACATTTCGTATGACACAGAGCTACAAAGGTTGTCGCTTATTTACTAACAAAGACCAAGAACTATCCACAATGTTGATACTATAGTAAGTAACGACCATCCCGCTCTAATGATCTTGCTAACCATGCCGTTTTCATAACTCAAGTTACAGGCTTGTGAGTGATCTTCTTACTCTGAACTAACTTCCAAATCACCACATCACCCCATAAGCCTCTTCTTGCCCCCTGCATCTCAAAACCAAATAGAAGAAACAGAGCTTAGAAAACAACTACGACTACAGTAACTACATAGAGCTGTATCGTCTAAAAGGATACCTGAACTCTCACAACTGGAAATCATCTGCTTCTCGAGTTCACGAACTGCATCAAATATCCCATGAGCAGCATATGTCTTGACCATTGTAGCAAAAGTGATTTTATCAGGCTTACATTTTCTCTCTTCCATCTGTATATACAACTCCTTCATCGTGGCCAGATCACCAGCCTCACCATACGCATTGATTATGCAGTTGAAGAACACCGTATCCAACACCACATCTGAATTCACAACTTGCCTCAAAACTGAATCTATCTTACCCACAAGACCAGCTTTGCTATACGCGTTAACAACCGAACAGTAAGTGATAGAGTTAGGTTTCACTCCTTGATACTTCATCTTCCTGAACACATCCTCCATCTTCTCGATCCTTCCTGCTTTTCCAAACGTCTCGATCACTATATTGTATGTAACAACCGTCGGGGAGAAGAATCTTTTCTCCATGTAATCCATAACAGCACTCATCTTCTTATACATTCCAGCTTTCCCAAACGAGAGGATCAGTATGTTGAACGTAGTGATGTCTGGCTCCACTCCCATGAGCTGGAAACGATTGTACCAGCTCTCCATCTTCCTTGTGTTTCCACCGTTTCCATACGAACCAATGATTGAGTTTAAAGTGAAAACATCTGGAAGAGAATCTCCATCCTCGATCATATCAGCTAAAACGTTTTCCATCTCCTCAAACATGCCTGCTTTACCATACCCATCGAGGATAGTATTGTAAGTAACCGTGCTGCAACTAACCCCAAGGTATGACATCTCAAGAAGGATGCGTTTAACAAGATCAAACCTAGCAAGTTTGCAGCAACAACTAATGAGAACGGTGAAAGTGAACACATCTGGCTTGCAGTCACTAACTGATTTCATATATTCAAGCGTGGCAAAGGCCTTGTCTAGAAGCTCGCATTTGCCGTAGACAGATATAAGAGATGTGTACACATCAATGGTGGGTTTTAATCCCTCGGATAACATTAGTTCAAAAAGTAAGCTAGCTTGCTCAGGCTGTTTGCAGTTCCCAAGTACTTTGAACAGCTTTGTGTAGGTTTTGCATCTTGGTTCGTACCAATGCTGCTTCCTAAGAAGATTGAAAATCTATAAAACAGAGAAACAAGATAACGAATCATAACGAATCTTGTGGAACACGTCAGCAAATTATATCGGTATAAGATGAATACCTTGAGCGCAGATTGCCATCGATTCTCTTTGATAGCATCATCAAGTGCTTCAAGAACAGCTTTGGGCCACAAAGTGTTGTACTTTTCTGAGTTGGCTTTTCTCTCGATGCTCTTAACAGCAGCGTCTGTTCTCAGAATCCGAGATAATTCTCTCTTGGGATCTACTTGGTGTCTTGTTGAGATCAACCCAGAGCTCTTTTTTACTGTACGTTCTTTGGGTTTTTTCGTCGAACACGTTGTGGGCATCACTGAAACAGAGGTTACTGGGAGAAACCGAACAGGGGATGGTATATGTAGCTGAACCATGCTGCTGAAAATGTGAAAGACATAGAAAAAGAGAGAGAGAGAGGGTAAGAAAAATCTAAATTGAAGAATTAGAAAAAAAAACAGGAAGAGATATGAGAATATTACCGAGAAAAACAGCGACTTGTTTGGATGGTTTCATTACAGTAAGAGGAAGAAGTCCATTGAACAGGTTGTTGTATTAACGCCATCAAAGAGACGAAGACTGTAAAGCTCAAGAATTGCTCTGTTTCATTTTTTTTTTTTTCCTTCGTTTTGAACTTTCCGGTTTTTTTAAATCTTCGATTTTTATATGAACGGAAAATTCGATTCTGATGTGTTTTTTTTTTTTAATTACGCTTCCGGTTTATTACCATAGATGTTCAAACGGTTCGGTTTGATCGTTTGTTTTCCTTCCCGGATCAACGGCTTGCTCGGTTTGGCAATAACAATGTGATGCGAACCGGCAATTAGAAATGTAACTGTGAACCGGAAGGCGATGCACTGAAGAAAAAAAAAAACGAAAATGTGAGGAAAGCTATCCGAATCAACCTGCTAATGTAATGACACGTGGATGGTAAGTGTTGGTTTCTCCGGACACGAGTGGAAATGCTTTAGCAAACGTGAATGTGAACCGGGAATTGAAAACAGAACACGAACCAAGGAACAGTACATGCAAAGAAAAGGCTATCCTCATCATCTAAGAATGACACGTGGACGGCGATGGTTACGTGGACAAGTCTGAGTTGCTCTTATCTACCAAACTCCGTCGTGAATAAAAGTCAGAGACGTCATCTTCCACCGGCCAAAAGTAGAATCATAAAAGGAAGACTCAAAGAGAAGAAAATCATTTCTACTTTTGTAACGTATAAAACGAAGACGAAACAGAACAGTCTTCTTCTTCTTCTTAAGTTTTGTTTTAGAGAGATGGAGATGGAATTTAAGGAGTTAAAGGAAACAATAGACCAAGTAGAGCTCGTTGATGCTCACGCTCACAACATTGTCTCTCTCGACTCTTCTTTTCCCTTCATCGCAACTTTCTCGGAGGCCACCGGTGACGCTTTATCCTTCGCTCCACACTCTCTCTCCTTCAAGGTAATAAGACGTGAAGTCCATTTTAGCTCCAAACTTGCTTACTGTGGCTTTGGTCTTACAGAGGAATCTGAGGGAGATAGCTCAACTTTATGGAACTGAAGTATCTTTAGAAGCTATTGAGAAACATCGTCAAGCCACTGGTTTGGATTCCTTCACTTCAAAGTGTTTCAAAGAAGCTGGAATCACTGCTCTGCTCATTGATGATGGCTTGAAGCTTGACAAGAAACATGACATCGAATGGCATAGAGACTTTGTTCCATTTGTTGGTCGAGTGTTGAGAATCGAAACTCTTGCCGAGCAGATCCTCGACGAGGAGAGTTCTTCTTGGACTCTTGATTCTTTCACTAAAGTCTTTGTTGCAAGATTGAACTCATATCCTTTTTACCTGTTTTTTCTATGGTTTATAACGCACTTTGTAATGTTGGTTTTACCTTGACTTTGAATGGGTCACGCTTGTTCCAGAGATTTTAGCTTTGAAAACTGTTGCTGCTTACCGTAGCGGTTTGGATATTGATACTCATGTGAGCAAAGAAGTTGCTGAGGAAGGTCTTGTTGAAGTCTTGCAAAGTAAGAGACAGGCATGGTCTTGTAGTATGTCTTTAAACTTCATCATCACACTTACCCTCTTCTTTCTGCAGCTGGAAAGCCTGTCCGCATTGGAAACAAAGGCTTCATTGATTACATTCTTACTCTTACTTTAGAGGTCGCTCAACATAGCGACTTGCCTTTACAGATTCACACTGGGTATGCGGTTTATAAGGGTCTTTGATGTTCTTAAAGTTTGACTTTGCGTTATACAAAACTGAATCTTCTTTTTTTTTGCTTGAACCAGTTTTGGTGACAAGGATTTGGATTTGCGGTTGTCAAATCCTCTTCACCTTAGAACCCTTCTTGAGGACAAACGGTTTGCAAAGTGTCGTATAGTTCTTCTTCATGCGTCTTATCCATACTCAAAGGAAGCATCATATCTGTCTTCAGTTTATCCTCAGGTTTTGCTTCATGAACACTCAACTATCTTATAACTATGTGATACCGTTTACTTACTCTTGATGAATCTTTTTATTCCTTAAGGTTTACCTTGATTTTGGGTTGGCTGTTCCAAAGCTTAGTGTCCATGGTATGGTGTCTTCAGTTAAGGAGCTTCTTGACTTAGCCCCAACAAAGAAGGTAAACATGCAGCATGTTAACATAATCATTATACAGAAAAAACAACAACAATAACATGTTTAACCTTACATTATCTTTGACTCTTTGTTGTTATTCATGAGTGACATAAAGTTCTAACCATAAGAGATTTTGCAGGTGATGTTTAGTACTGATGGATATGCATCTCCTGAGACATACTATTTAGGTAAAGTTCATGTTGCTACCACTTTTGTGTAAGTTTTAAAACTCGAAATCACTTCAGGTCATTGTTGAACTAAGTTATCTGCTTTTCATAGGTGCAAAGAAAGCACGAGAGGTCATCTTCTTAGTTCTGCGTGATGCATGTGCTAGTGGTGATCTCTCACTCATGGAAGCTATTGATGCAGCTAAAGACATTTTCTCACGGAATGCCATTGCATTTTATAAGCTTGATGTACACACAAGTTCTTCTAGTCCACAGAGTAGAGTATATCCTAAAGCACAGATGAAGCAGCCTGATGTTCAAGAAGATAGTAGTTCCTTTGTCCGCATTATTTGGGTTGATACCTCTGGACAACAAAGATGCCGTGTGAGTGTCCTTTTTTGAGGAAACCCATGTCTCTCACGTAACCTTGACAAGAGAGTTCCTTCTTGGTTGTTTTACAGGTTGTTCAAGCGCAGCGTTTTAATAGAAGTGTGAAGAAGAATGGTGTTGGTCTTACTTATGCATCAATGGGGATGGCTTCATTTTCTGATGGAACAGCAGAAGAGACTAAATTGACGTGTGCAGGGGAGATAAGATTGGTTCCAGATCTATCAACCAAGCGGACTATACCGTGGTACTTCACTCGTGTTCGTTTCTCTCTGTATTAAACTTTACATTTACTTTGTTTCATTGATCATATCATGTTTACTGTTAGGACAAAGCAAGAGAGCATTGTTTTAGCTGACATGCTCCTGAAGACCGGTGAAGCATGGGAGTATTGTCCAAGAGAGACCTTAAAAAGAGTTGGACAAGTTCTTAAAAATGAATTTGACTTGGTAAAAAACTCCTTACACCCCATTCTACTCTCTCTGTGGATATTTTTGTAGCTTGAACTCCAAGTTTACTTGGCCTTGTAGGTAATGAACGCTGGGTTTGAGAATGAGTTTTATCTCCTCAAGAATGTTGTGAGGTATGTGACTATAACTTTCTTGAATCTTGGTTTCTTTGTTTAATGCTGATCATCTCATTAACTCTACTAAACTCCTTTTAAAGGGAAGGGAAAGAAGAGTATGTTCCTTTTGACTTTGGTCCTTACTGTTCCACATCCTCTTACGATGCTGCATCTCCACTTTTCAATGAGATTGTACCAGCGCTTGAGGCCTTGAACATCACAGTTGAACAGGTTAAAACAACATTTTAAAAAAAAAAACTTCTGAATGATTAGCCATAGATTGCGCAACTACATCATGTTTCTTGATATAGTATACCTTTCTTTTGTAGTTTCATGCGGAATCCGGGAAAGGTCAGTTTGAAGTATCTCTAGGTCACACCGTTGCATCCCATGCAGCCGACAATTTGGTTTACACACGTGAAGTTATAAGATCGGTCGCAAGGAAACATGGGTTGCTCGCGACCTTTGTTCCAAAGTATGTCAGTCTCTTCCCCACTGAACTATAAGCTTAACCCGCGTGTTGTAAGAGAATCCATTTGTGTGTGTGTTCTTTCTCTAGGTATGATTTATGTGACATTGGTTCTGGATCACATGTGCATCTAAGTCTCTCGAAAAACGGTGAAAATGTCTTCCGAGCATCTGATAAAACATCTGCTCATGGAATGTCTTCCATGGGAGAAGAGTTCATGGCTGGTGTTTTGTTTCACCTTCCTTCAATCTTAGCAGTTACAGCTCCACTTCCAAACAGGTAAGAGCCCAAACAAATGTGTGTTTTTTTACTGGTGCACCGCTTTAGAATCAGTGAGGTGCATAGCCGGTATTGGGCCAAGCCGGCTGAAACATTGGCCTTAGGCTCCCAATTTTTTTTTGAAGAAATTTATATATACATAGTCTCAAAAAAAAATAAATTAGGCCCTAAATTCAAAAAACAAAAATTAGTTCAAATGGTTAAAAAATTTCTTAGGTCCCTTAAATTTAAGGGTCCGCCCTGGTGAGGTGTTACTAATTAAGTCTCACTTTTGTAATATATATGCAGCTATGACCGAATCCAACCTAACACATGGAGTGGAGCCTTCCAATGCTGGGGTAAGGAGAACCGCGAGGCGGCTATAAGAGCAGCTTCTCCTCCAGGTGTTCCTGATGGTTTATTTACTAACTTTGAGATAAAATCTTGTGACGGCGCTGCAAATCCTCACCTTACTTTGGCCATTATAATGGCTGCTGGAATTGATGGTCTCCGGAGACACCTTCAACTTCCTGAGCCAATAGGTAAAAACTTTATATATTAGTCATTTTCATAGTCTTTAAGATATAGTTTCTAATAGTATTTTGTTATGAAATGCCTCTTACATGTCACCATTTCGTTATCAGATACAAATCCAGCGGATGTAGCTGCCACATTGAAGAGACTACCTGAATCGCTCTCAGAATCTGTTGAGGCTCTGGAGAAAGACAAAGTCCTCCACGAGTTGCTCGGACAAAAGCTTGTAGTTGCTATAACAGGAGTCCGTAAGGTACAAACTAATGTATTTTTAGTTCCAAACTTTTCTAATAGATCTGTTATGGTACGTAATCGCTGATCTATGTTTTTCTCCTATTTTTTTAACAGGCTGAGGTAAAGTATTATTCGAAGAACCCGGATGCGTATAAGCAACTCATTCACCGATACTAGTCCTTGACTCTCTTGAGCCTTGGAATGGTGATTAGTCGATCATGTGTGGCTTTTCATTCCTTGTTAAGTTTATATTATTTTAAGTCAAATCTACAATAATCAATGGCCAGTAATGGACCTATGAAACTGTATATCGTCGTCCCTCCTTTTCATGGATTGGAAATGTATCAAAGTGTTTTTTTAGTTATGTAAGAACTGATTGGTGGCATTTGCAAATTTTGCAAACTTGGTTACAATATTTTGAATATATATTTTTCTCGAATGGAGCAGAAGCAAACGTGATATAAATTATAAAGATGTGGGTTAGGAAAAATGAAGTTAAATTTCATATTTCGAGACGCATGCCGATGCTGGGCTGTTTTTACTTTTTCGTCTGACGTTGTAGTAAGTTTATTTATTCCAATCTTTCCCATTCTCTCTGTAGGAACCACCGTATCTGTTGAGTTGTTTAGTCTTTAATCATTTTTTGGTTATGATGTCTAAAATAATAACATGAGTTGTTTGGTTTAATCATCTTCTTCATTTACTTATAAAAATAATAAAATATATGGAAGTAAAAGTTCCTCTAAAACATCAGTAAACGGTCTAAAATTATATTCCATTTATTTCAAAATACTTAATATTTTAAGTGAATGTATAAAAATTAAGATATATATTTTTATCATAAAAAGTAATAATAAAAAAGAAAAATAAACTAAATTAGCTAATTATAAAAAAACTGAAATATTCTTGGTCACATAATTTTTTATAAAACTTAAATTTATATAAAAATATTAAAAATTCATGTATTTTTAAACATTTAAAATTTTTAAAATATCATTTATTTAGAATGAGTGGATCGTATGTTTAGCTTACTATGCTCAAACAAGTGGAAGAAATAATTATTTCGTACTGACTGGGGACGAGAACTTAGTAATAAGTCCAAAAAAATTTCTTCCAAACTTCATGATACATACACACTAGACAGATTCGTGTTTCGGAGTTTTCCATGCTTCTGTTTGCAAACTGATCAGCTCAAATATTCAATACAAAATAACTCAATTACTTAAAAAACACCATCAAATATTATAAAGAAAATAAGTCAGTGTAGAACTAGAATCCAACTTATCACAAAAAGTCAATGCAAGGTTTTTGGAAATGATTCTTGTTGTCGCATGTACGCGGTATGGTAACGTACTGGAGTTTAATTTTATCTACCAAATGTTATATATGTAACCAAATCAAATGTAATATTGTAATGGATCCAAAATGTAAACTTTGGGCTAAGAAGATAGTCAGTCCCTTCGAGAGTCAAATATGTAAATGTAATTACGAACTTAGTTTTTTCTCACGTAACATATCTACATGCATGAAAATGAACGCAAATATACATAACAGAGACTGAAAATTTGATTATTTTTCTATATTGAAATTAGTTATCTACTAAACTTACTAAGAAGTTAAATTTATAGATGTAAATGAGATTAGGCCAACGTATTGTAATAAGCCTTCTAAACCCCAAACCAACTTAATCACTTTACTGTTAACGATTTGTAGATTTGATACTAAGAAAAGTTTAACTTTATTTTTAAGTGAACCTTCATTCATCTTGATCTAACAATTTGAACTTAGAGATAAAAGCATCTCAAATACTACACGACTAACTTTCGATTGCCCATTTTTGGGTTGAATTAATATATATATATATATATATATATATAAAAAACTCTCGCATAGACACACAGATTCACTTTCAAAGCATTTTTCTTTTCTATTATTTTTTCTTTAGAGCTTCCCTAAATCCTTTATTGAAATTAATGATGTGAATCAAGCTTGATTCATAGTGAAGCATAAGTAATAGCCAGATTGTGAAGTTGCCAAGGTAATCTTTAGGTTTATATTCGACCAAGTCGAGAGATATGATTCATGATTAGTACATGCGATGCGGTAAAATAACATAGGTGGTCCATGAATCTTTTTGACAAGAGCATATAAAGTAATTACTGCAAAAATCAATAACTTTATTGACAAAATGCAGTTCTTACAGGGCCCACTGTATAATACAAAGATTCGAATAATTAATAATGTGAGGTAAGAGCTTTTGACTATTTTCTCTTCCTAGACCAAGAGGCTAGAGATGGCCATAAATAATAATCATAACGTTGCGGTCAAAGAGAGTGTATCTTCCGTTTCAGGACTACTACATAAGCTTTATGTCGTCAGAGTTTTTTCTTACTTAATTATAGAAGTGTTAATGTTTTATACTCCCTCCGTTTCATTATAGTTTCATTATAAGTATCACTTTAGGTTTTTGCACACGGATTAAAAAAATAATTAATTTTGTATATTTTCTATATAAAAACACAATTACCTATACACCTAACCATATTTCAACCAATAGAAAAATAAACTGCGACATAAAATTAATAAATTTTGTATTGAAAATGACACTTATTTTATAACAAAAAAAATTATCTAAAACGATATTTAATATGAAACGGAGGGAGTGAATGAATTGAAGAAAAGGCTTATTAAGACAGGATGAATATAGCAACGAGATCGAGTTACAGGAATCCTAGTGACAAACTGACAATATGTAATGCCACTCATAACATATCTACTTTTAGCAAAATTTATCAAAATATTATCTTATAATAGCTAGTTTTGGATTTGCTTAGATCATGCTCTTATAAATGGTTTCTGGAATCTTTAAATATAGAGCAATTATTTTATGAGAAATTGTTAATAATATCACAAGTTAAATATTTTTTTCTTAAATACACTTAATCAAAATATACTAACATTTGAACAATGTTTTGAAAACCGGACCGGATATTGACTTGATATAACTATTAATTAATTGATTGGACCGGTCCAACTGGTTAAACTGAAGTTTCCGTTTTTAAGAATTAAATATATACAATTATGTAATTACATCATATAGACAAAAGTATTTATACATATAATATGTTATATGCTCTCTTTTATTAACTATAAAATAAAGAATAAACATAAATTTAACTATAACAAGTGAATACTATGTAAACTAAAATTAATTAAAAAAATATTGTATTTATATATCCATATAATAAAGTCCCAAATTTTATGAATAATGCAAAATAAGAATAGTATATGAGATCTAAAATATATATTTTTACATTTTTTTAACAAAATAAAATTAAATAGAAAACTAATTAAATAGTGATTAAAATATTAAATTTTAATAATAATTGAAAACACATTAGTTATATGTTGATTTTTTAGAATCGGATTTTGAAATTGACACGGGTCACTCGTTTTATCGGTTTTTTAAATATGGGTTTTAAACCAAACCGGACTCGGCTTCTTAACGAGTCACAATCAAACATGTTCGACCGGCCGGTCCAATTCGGTATTCAAAACCATGCATTTGGATTTACAATTTTGTGATTATTGTTTAGGATTTAGTGTTAAAGGGGTGAAATTGAGTTTACAAATGTTTTATAAATATTTAGAAAAATTAGTTTAGTCTATTTTCATCATAAATTTAGGGTATTTTTGAAAATAATTATTAATTAATAATAAATTTGAAATTAGTATAAAACTTGTGGTAGTATTTAAATTTTCTAAATTTTTAAATGTTTTGTATATTCGACATAAAGTTCATGAACACAGTTTCTTAGTTCTTTCAGGTTGATTTTAATACACTTTTCTAGCTATTTATAGGATTCTTTTAACAAAGGCATTTATAGAGTTCTCAAGACATAAATATCTAGAGATTAATATCCTAATTTGCATAACTTCTTCAGTAATATCTAAGTGGATATACTATAACTGTTTAGATTTTTTTTACTTTATCTATGTATGTGTTTTTAAAAGCACTTTAATAGTAACCGGAATAGTGAACACAACACTTGTATACAATGACAATGTAATGAAGAAGTGATGCTAAGTCTAAATTATAGTTTATGGATAAGAGAAACATACTATTACAAAAGTTGATAAAATAAGATTACTTTACGTAATGTAGGCGTTTTAATGAATCCCTCTCGTCGTTCGTGGAAAATAATACAAGCAAATTACCTTTGTAGACATTATGATTGGTTACAATGATCTTATTGGACATGTGAGGAGACAAAGTGCCAAAGTCTATATATGTATATCAATATACTGATTTTTCTCTATCCATAGATGTCGCCTAACATCACGTAATTTAACATCAACTTTAATAATATTCTTAAAATCACGCCCATTTAATCAAATCCTATTTCATCACAAGCTCTTATAAGAGATTAACAAATACATTCGTGTAAATTGTTTGTGCCCGTGTATCTATTATGTATGTCTACATATGGACCAAATGGTGAAGGTTGCGCTCCATTGAAGCGCCTGTCGCCTACTTGAGAATGATAGAGCATGTTAATTGGGGAAACTCAAATGAGTTTCTTAATATATTTTTTTTTTATTTAAAAAAAAAATTAAAAAATGAATCAATCACGTGTCGTCACGTATTAGTGGGATCCGTGAATAATGTAAGAAACATGCAAAATGGAGTTCTTAATTAGGAGATTTTAGAAGTGTTTCTTAGGATATTAGTGGGTCCTATTGCCTAAGAAACCCTCTTAAGATCCTCCAATAAACATGCACTTAGAACATATATATCTATAGATATAAATTATCAAAAATATATATGTAACATGAAAATATAATTTGTATTTTTTTCTCATAAAACATCGAAATATATTGACGCCTAATCTAAGAGCTGCTTCCATATTTTCTGTTGGTTTTGACAGAAAAGCTTGTGAAATATTTTGTATAGATATTGTAGTAGATATACAGGTATTAGAGCTTAAGTTGGATTGTAACTGGTCTGTGAATTAATATCTGCTATCCATCCGTTATCCGTTCTAGAATTCGCTCCGATCTATTCCAAAATAAATAAATAAATGGAAAGATCGGATTCGGATATCTTAAAATATTTTGGATATCCTATATGTTCCACCTCTATAAATAATTTTTATTTAACCAAATAAAATCTACACTTAAATCTGTTTGTTAAAATCTAACGTCACATCATTTCTATAATAAAAGGTGAAAACCTGACATGAAGATTTATAAACATCAAAGTCTACCGATAGTTTTGTTAAATTTAAATTTGTTGAGGCTTATGGATATACTCATATGTCTCCTAAATATTTAGGTAAATTTAGATGTTCCATTTTATAAAACAACAGAGCTTTTAAAGAAAATTTGAAGACCGTTTCCTCGAGACATGCAGATTCTCAGTCCTCGAGACAGTCAGTGGAAAACAACACACTCTCTCTCCTCTTCCAAAAAGAACCAAGAAAAAAAAATAAAAATACAAAAGCCAAGAAAGCCATTATTACAAAAGCAAAACCACACTCTAAAAAAGCCACTCACTTAAAACACTGGTCCGTAAACAGAGAAGAAGAACAAGCCATGTCTCACTCATCTATCTTCTTCTTCTTCTCCTTCTCTGACCTTTAAACAAGCAAAAAACAAAACCCTAAATCTCCAAATCCATACTATCAGTTCTTACAATGATGCTTGAAAGAAGCTGCATTGTACTTTCCTTACTGTCTCTGTTTGTTCCACACATGGCTTTGGCCATGCTCAACAAAACCCTCTTTCTCATACCACATCCCGACCCAGAGCTAGTCGCTCATGATGTTCATAGGTACCCAAACCTCTTCTGGATCTACATTTTGTCTCTTGTGTTCTTGTGAATCTTGGGTTCTTCTGTTTCTGTAGTCTCTGTTTTTTTTTCCTTCCTAATCTCCGGTTTAACCGTACCGACTATAATTATCCGGTTTACTTGTTTCTTAGGAGGGTTAATGCCTCTTTATGGAGACGTCAAGCTATGGATACGACGGAACAGGCCGGTTCAAACCAGTGCTTCACGGGTAACCCAATCGATGACTGTTGGAAATGCGACCCAAACTGGCCCAATAACCGACAAGGTCTAGCCGATTGTGGAATCGGGTTTGGTCAGTACGCATTGGGAGGCAAAGGCGGTCGGTTTTACTTCGTCACTGATTCTTCCGACAATGATGTCGTTGATCCTAAACCGGGCACTCTCAGGTAACTTTTTGTTAACCGAGTAAACCGGATTTCATTTCAGACAAACAATGTGTTTTTTTTAGTGGTTCAAGACAGGAGATATCATCTTTAATACTCTTAACAACAGTATATACTTTACTTGAAAACATGTCATTAGTGTCTTAATCCTAAACCCTACATATACACTTTCACAATTAATTTAAAATTAAATGTGAAATAAGATTCTGTCTAAGCACCATTTATTTAGCTACTACTCACAATAACTTTTTTTACTCACTGACTCTCTCTTGTCATCTCTTATTCACATGCCCCCACACCAATCTATCACGTACACGACTTTTTCAACACCACTTGTTTATATTTCTAGAAAAGTAAATTTGCAAATAAGTCCTCCATTCTGTGGTAAAAACTCCCATAGACCCTTAATTTCTCATCTTCTAAAATGTTTGATTAATTGTCCATTTTTTTCTTTTGGCTAAACCAATTAGTTCTTCATTTTGAACATAGAAATGCAAAGTTCAGGATGTTCATTGTTTGGCGTCCCTACATACATTCTAATTTTAGCATTGTCCTTATAAATGTCCCACCCAGGTTCACATGTTAGATAACTTAAGTAGGTGGAGAGACTCGCATGCAAGACCAGTTCTAAACCTAAGCTACTAATCACATGTTAGATAGCCTAAGCTACTACTCAATCTGGTCTAACTCTTCAACCAAAAATAAAATAAGATAAATCTAGACAATATACAACCACAATAAAACAAATGTATTGGGACCTCCAATTTTTTTGAATTATTTGGGGAATCTTTACCAAATGTCAAAGGAAACGGGTTTACAATGTGAAAATACTTATCTATTGGTCTCTTCTTAAAAAGCATTTGTAATTAAACTTTTTTTTTTCCTTTTTGGTGACAGATACGGAGTGATACAAGTAGAGCCATTGTGGATAGTGTTCCCAAGCAGCATGATGATAAAATTGAAGCATGAGTTAATATTCAACAGTTACAAGACTCTTGATGGAAGAGGAGCTAATGTTCATATTGTTGGTGGTGGTTGCATCACCCTTCAATATGTCTCCAATATCATCATTCACAACATTCATATCCACCATTGTCACCCATCCGGTAAACTTTTTTGCTCTTTTTTACTGCCAGTAATTGTTGCTTTTAACCTTTTTCCCAAAGATAATTATTGCCCTAGCCCAAATAATTTTTAGTAGGCCCCTTTTGGTGTACATGTTTTCCTTCTCATTCATTGGTGTTTTCACACGCAAACAAAGAGAATAGTGTGATGAATTCTCAGCATTTACTGAATATTCATAAAGGCATTGTTAAAAATAGTAAAGAATTTTTTTTTTTTTGCCAGTCTTGAAATGTAATGTTTTAGCATTTATTGGTTAATTCATAAAAGCAATTTCTCTAGGGAATACTAACATACGGTCAAGTCCAACGCACTACGGATTAAGAACGGAATCGGACGGTGACGGTATATCCATCTTCGGATCAAAGGACATATGGATCGACCATTGTTCTCTATCAAGATGTAAAGATGGGTTGATAGATGCTGTGATGGGATCCACAGGGATTACAATATCGAACAACTTCTTCTCACACCACAATGAAGTCATGCTCCTTGGTCACAGCGACCACTACGAGCCAGACAGTGGCATGCAGGTCACACTCACACACACACACTAGCTAGTCCATAGTTCCATCTCCAGTGACTAATTAATTTACTTTATTATAATGTTTGTGTGATTTTATTTCAGGTAACCATTGCGTTTAATCACTTTGGAGAGAAATTAGTACAAAGGATGCCAAGATGTCGACGTGGGTACATCCATGTGGTTAACAATGATTTTACTCAATGGGAAATGTATGCGATTGGCGGTAGCGGTAACCCAACCATTAATAGTCAGGGTAACCGCTATACCGCCCAACCAACCCCTTTGCCAAAGAGGTAACAAAAACCACATTATTCATCAATGCTGGTTAGTCCATTTTTAGGTCATTTGATAATTAATTAACAAATACATCAAAAGATTGTTATAAGGTTATTGTAAAATATAATATTGTTATACGTTAATGTATATTATGTATTGTGTAGGTGACTAAAAGAGTAGAAACGCCTGATGGTGATTGGAAAGGGTGGAACTGGAGATCGGAAGGAGACATTTTGGTTAATGGAGCCGTTCTTCGTGGCGTCAGGAGAAGGTGCAGAGATGAGGTATGAGAAGGCTTATAGCGTCGACCCTAAGTCAGCCTCCTTCATCGACAAATCACATTTCATTGCGGTGTTCTCGGCGTTGGTGGCAGGTTTGGATTCTTACACTCTCTATCATACAAATTAATCACTCTTAGCCTTTCTTTTTGACAAAATTATCATCATTTTAACAACAAAAAAAACACTTTGAATTATTTTGTTTTCTACTACTTTTGCCTTTAGCTTTATCTTTTTTTTCTTTCTTTTGTCTATTTTTTTTTACCCCGCTATTTCGTAAATCATCGCTAGTTAACCTCAAAAAGTCAAATGGAGAGCTGATTAAGGAGGTTTGATTTGTACAGGAATAATAATTTGGGGATGTGGACTACTACTGGGAACCGAAGGTAAGTGGCGGTTTAGATTCTTATAATGATTACACCCGATGAAATGTCTGGCACACGGTTCAACCAATCGGTTATCTTTCTCGGTTATTGTTATAGCTTTCATGTTCAATATGATATCATAATTTGTCCATGTTGTTTGTAACGTGAATTTACCAATTTAATCAAGGAACAAGAAAAAAGATTGAACTTAGTTTCTTTCTTCTATTGCCTATGTTTTTTTTCTTTCAAAAATTTCTTGAAAAGGTAAAAATTGTGGCGAATTTAATTTTATCATTTTAGCAAAGGGAAATATTTACATTTTCTTTTTGTAAATAATGTTATTTTTTGAAACTACAATATTATGTAACACTGATTTTATTTCAATGGATGTTGTCTACATAATCCAAAGTATAAATTATTTTATAATTTTACATAAACATGTAGAATTTTATATTTAATTTTTTTATATAAATATGTTATTTTTGAAACTAAAATATTAGGTATGATTGATTTATTCCAACGGATGTTGTGTAACATAAATCAAAGTATAAATAATTCTATAGTTTTACATAAACACCACTTGTGTCTGTGTATGTCATATTGTGCATATATGTAACCTTGATGTTGTGGTATTCTTATCCTATCTTTAATTACATAACTAAACTAGATTATATATTATCTTCTTCCTTTTGTATTTTCTTAATCTTATACAAGAGGGCATTCCATGCATGCATCTACACTCGTACAATATAACTATATAAGTATATTACTCCAGGATATTTTAATTTACTATATTGAACATGAAATACTTTTCCCTATATAAATTGAGTATTTAACATTTTAACAAATCATTTCGCTAAAGCACACCAAACAACTAATTTAATTCATATTAAAGTATATTACTTTAGGATATTTTATTTTACTATTTTGAACATTAAATACTTTTCCCAAATATTTAACATTTTTATCATATCAGTTGCTCAAAAGTACACCAGACAACTAATTTAATTCATATTAAAGATAGAGCCCATCAACCAATTATGTTGATGGAAAAACTAATAGTGTTTTATCCGTAGCATGAACTCGTGTGTTTGCTGTTGTGTATAACAAAACCTGACATACACAACTGTGCTACATTTATTTATTTTGTTATCATTGGTATGCATTAATTAACCTTTATATATTTGTTGTTTTAGTGAAAACATTAAGAGAAAGAAAAAACTTAATCATAAGATAAGTAAAAAAAGAGATTTTATTTATCAACACCAACTTTTAGAAGACGTTTTGCATCATATGATCAAGAAACAAGCTGTAATATTAACTATGACCATAGAGAGCATGAAAACTCTTCAAAGTCCCTAGTCTCTTTAAACCACCAAGGACCAACGTTAATATTAATATTGTTTTCACTGCTACTGCTGGTAGAAATTTCTGATATCCAATCCGAAATCCGATTCTCGTATGGTGAATTCATAACACCAAAACTCTCCTTTTCGCAAATGCTACCATAGCTTTCTTTATCACTCTCCATAGTTATCTGGTTAGATTCCTTCACAGTTTTATCAAGACCATGTTCTTGAGTCGTTGTCCTTGTCCATGTGATCTCAGTTTCCTTATTCTTGCGCAACAAGCCTTCTCCTGTAGTCCAGCTCCAGTCAATGATCTTATCTGCAGCAGAATACATCATCTTTGTAGTTTAAGCTGATATGAAAGTAACATATGTACCACTATGAAAGATAGATAAAAGTATACCTACCATAGTTTTGAGCTTCCAGTTTCTTTCTAAAATGAGTCCTGTAATAGTTCTTAACCTCGTTATCAGTCCTACCTGGTAATCTCCTTGCAATCTTTGACCACCTATTGATATACATATTATCTTCAAACTCAAAATACAATCATTGAAGTAAGAGATTCAAGCTTTTTTTTTCTCTTACTTGTTACCCCAAAAAGCATGGAGCTGAAATATGATTATTTCTTCTTCTTGGCTCATCGGTCCACGCTTCAGACTCGGATTCAGATAGTTCATCCACCTTAGCCTGCAACTCTTACCACTCCTCTTCAAACCTAAGTATGAATAAATAAATAAATAAACATATGCTTTAACTACATGGAAACTTTCTATTTTTGGAAAGTGACACAATAAAGGTTTCAGAGTGATACCGGAAACTTTTGCTAAAGAATCCCAACGACGTTCTCCCAAAAGGGTTACGAACTTCACTAGTCGTTCATCTTCTTCTTCCAGCCATGGACCTCTACGGAGCGTTTCTTCCTTCTTAAAATCCATTTTTTCTTTCTTTTTTTTTGTGTTACTTAAACTAAGTTATTTTCTAAATTTGGGAGCTGTTGTCTTTGCTTAAATAGTAAAGTCATGAGTTTACCCAAATTAGGAAACGTTCAAAAGATGACGAACATAAATAAATAGTGGATAATAACATCATGCATCAGTTAGGTCTTGTCTTTCATTCTAGGTCATCTTTATCAAGTCATAATATAGATTATAGATTTGGAGTAGGTTCCAAGTATATCTTATTTTTTTTATATAATCACCAAGTTATGAATTATATTTATCTTTTTCTTTTCAGGGGTTATGGCTTACATCATCTTAGAAATTCAACTATTTTATTCAAGTATCCAATTGGGAATTCAATTTCTTAGGCCATCATTATTTGGGGTTCCTGTTTTTTTTTGTTTTTTTTTCATTTTTATTTTTTTTAATTAAAAAAATAAAAAAAAATAAAAAAAAACCGAACCAATTACGGGCCGCCACGTGTCAGTGGGGTCTGCAAACAGTGTAAGAAACCTTCTAAAAACAGTTCTTATTTAAGAGTTTTAAGAAGCGGTTCTTGCACTGTTCACGGGCCCCACGTGTCAGTGGGATCTGCGAACATTGCAAGAACCCCCTTAAGAAACTTGGGATAAACATGCCCTTAGGGGTTTAAAAGAAGATCAGATGAAGTATTTAAATGTGGTTGAGATAAAAAGATAAAACAAGATCTTTCTGTATCTTCTCTCCACCAGTTTCAAAAGTGTAAGCCAACTAAGCATTTTTAAGTTTTGATTAATGAAATCTTGAACTCATTTTGGTGCCAGATAGAGTTTAAACTTCACATCTAACTATAATTTAAAGAGCAGTGAAAAGCTGTGAACTTTAGGCCAAAAATAATGATTCTTACCTGTTTAAGAAATTAATTCTGAGGAAGAAAAAGAGTCATAACTCATAAGATATGTAGCCTTGTCATGGAAGAAAACTCAGTTGAATCAAAACTCTTCTCTGGAAGATCAAAAACTTTATATGTACTCAGAAAGTAGTAAAAGAAAACACAACTGTAACTGTAACATAAGTGTTATAAACTTAGAAGATGAAAATTCCAGTAATTAGCATTGATCAAATGGCTTAATACGGAAAGTAAAAGCAGAACCAAATTAAACTATAGGCTTCCTTGTTACATAAGAGAGAAGTTGAGGATATTGTTTGAGATCTTCGAATGCCGTAGCTTGGATCTTTCGCTCTGGGCTATTGTATGGGTCTATTCTAAAACGGCCCAAGTATCTTTCTTGACGTGAGAGGCGTCCACGGATGGAATGTTTACTTTTGATCACTCTTTTGTTTTATTTAAATAAATAAAAGTTTTGTTGCATTTCACTAGTAAATTCTATTTTACGATGTGTTATTTGTTGAAGGCTTTTTTTTTTCTTTTTCTACTGGTTTGAAACTTTGAATGATGTTGTAAAAATAGATTGTCCTTCGGGAAATTAGAAAATAAAACTAATAAATCATGTCTATAAACTACAAACCAAAAATCTAAATAACATTCAGTAAAAAAGGTTTTTCCATATGTTTAAAGTTTTAAACCAGTTTTTTATTAACCTATATCTAATTAGTTATACAATATTTGAAAAAAACATGCGGACGTAGAGTAAAAAGAGAGAGGGACATGGACTTCACCTTTCAATATCTGGTAGCCACGTTGAAGATCTAACGGCCAATACCTTTCAGAAGAACATTCTCGAATATCAGCAATTAAGACCTTTTTTAGTGATTAAATCCGACATATTTTATAGTTTTTATTGGTTAATGCTTCAAATTACCATTTTTAAGTTTTCTTAACCAAAGTAGTTCTAACAAAATTATCTAATAGTATTTTTTATTTAAAAAAATCTAATTTTTATTTTTATTTTTAAAATTTTAAATTTCATCCCCAAAACTTCATCTTATACCATAAACCGTAAATCTAGATTAGTTAACTATAATAACATAAAGATATATTTATGTTTTTAAAAAATATATATATTTTAATTATTTAAAAAAAAAGATTTTCGACAAAAACTATTTTAGAACTATTCTAAAGTACATTTCCTTTTTATTTACCATAAACAATTAATATGATGACTAAAAGATTTTGTTTACATTAAAAATTGGTTTAATTTGAAAAATAAAATGCAAATATATAATAACTCAGTGGATATAACATTAAAATTAAAGAAAATTAAGAAAAAAGAAGAATAAGTATTTCAAATGAGATACTGTTTAACTATCACAAGTTCACAACACGTGCCTATTTCCGAGTGGTTCAGTTTCTTAAAAAATATATTTTTAACTAGATGATTTGATTATATTAAAATGTGAATATTAATTAGTCTAGAATTTCTGTTTGAGACATCAAGAAAAAGATATCTTATAAAATAAATAACTTTTCTTACAAGAAAAGGACTTATTTTCATCTATATAAACACACACCTGTCTGTACTTATTCTCAAAAGAAACCGAACCGAACACTTCATCTCTTTCGAAGATATTTTCTGAAACTCTGTTTCTACTCACGAACTAACTATGGCGAATAAAGCTGATTCATCTGATCCGTAAGTACTCGCTGATTTCAAAGTAGCTACAGCTCTAGGGTTTTGTTTTTTTTCAGTTTGATCTAGTTTCGAGATCTTATGTCTTTTTTCTTTTGAATCGTTCAGGAAGGGAACTAAGAGGGACTTTACCACCGCGATTCTGGATCGGAAGAAGGCGGCGAATCGTTTGGTGGTGGATGAGGCCATCAACGACGACAACTCCATCGTGTCTCTGCACCCTGACACCATGGAGAAGCTACAGTTGTTTCGTGGAGATACTGTCTTAATCAAGGTCTGGTTTTTTTTTTAGGGTTTCTTCAAAAAGCTTTCTTTTGATCCGTGTTAGGTTTCTAGAATGGTTGTGATTGTTGTTGGTGCAGGGGAAGAAGAGGAAGGATACTGTGTGTATTGCTTTAGCTGATGATACATGCGATGAGCCAAAGATTAGGATGAACAAGGTTGTTAGGTCAAACCTTAGGGTTAGGCTTGGAGATGTGATCTCTCTTCATCAATGCCCTGATGTCAAGTATGGGAAGCGTGTTCACATCTTGCCCATTGATGATACCATTGAAGGAGTTACTGGAAATATATTTGATGCATACCTTAAACGTGAGTGTTTTCTCGTCTTCTGATGTCGGTCTAAGTTGTCTCTGCTAATATGTTTCCTAGTGTTCTATGCAATGTTCAAGAAATCGCTAGACGTTAGGCTCTTTATGAAGAATTACTGATTAGTCGGACACCTAGATCGATTTGTAGAACACTGGTTCTATGTTAACATATTGGTTTTTGCATCTTGTCAGCTTATTTCTTGGAGGCATACCGCCCGGTGAGGAAGGGTGATCTATTCTTAGTTAGAGGAGGGATGAGAAGTATTGAGTTTAAGGTTATTGAGACCGATCCTTCTGAGTATTGTGTGGTGGCTCCAGATACAGAGATATTCTGTGAAGGTGAACCGATAAAGAGAGAGGATGAGGATAGGTTAGATGAAGTTGGTTATGATGATGTTGGTGGTGTTAGAAAACAAATGGCTCAGATTAGAGAACTTGTTGAGCTCCCTTTGAGGCATCCACAGCTCTTTAAGTCCATTGGTGTTAAGCCTCCTAAAGGAATCTTGCTCTATGGCCCTCCTGGTTCTGGTAAGACACTACTTGCTCGTGCTGTTGCTAACGAGACTGGTGCGTTTTTCTTGTGTATCAATGGTCCTGAGATCATGTCCAAGATGGCCGGTGAGAGTGAGAGCAACCTTAGGAAAGCTTTTGAGGAAGCTGAGAAGAATGCGCCTTCGATTATATTCATTGATGAGATTGATTCCATTGCTCCAAAAAGAGAAAAGACAAACGGAGAGGTTGAGAGACGGATTGTTTCTCAGCTCTTGACGCTTATGGATGGCCTTAAAGCTAGAGCTCATGTGATTGTTATGGGAGCGACCAACAGGCCTAACAGCATTGACTCGGCTTTGAGAAGGTTTGGACGTTTTGACAGGGAGATTGATATTGGTGTTCCTGATGAGATTGGTCGTCTTGAGGTTCTGAGGATTCACACCAAGAACATGAAGCTCGCAGAAGATGTAATGTTCTTTTCTTTTACCTTGTCTGTTTGTGGGAACTGATTAACTTGGTCTTAATCAGGTTGATTTGGAAAGAGTATCCAAAGACACACATGGGTATGTCGGTGCGGATCTTGCAGCATTATGCACTGAAGCTGCTCTCCAGTGCATCAGGGAGAAGATGGATGTGATTGACCTAGAAGACGAAGAGATAGATGCTGAAATTCTCAATTCTATGGCTGTGACTAATGAGCATTTCCAGACAGCCCTTGGTAACAGCAATCCTTCTGCTCTACGTGAGACGGTAAGTTCTATGTTTCAATCTTTATTTCACGGTTTCTCAGTGTACATATATATCATTCTTATTGAACTGTTATCTTCTTCTTCATCTAGGTCGTTGAGGTGCCTAATGTTTCTTGGGAGGACATTGGTGGTCTTGAGAATGTCAAGAGAGAACTCCAAGAGGTAAAAATAAGAGTTTCAACTAGCCTTCTACATTCGGTTTGGTTTGGTTTAAAATTTTGGTGGTTTTTTTATTCTAGAAATATATTATTTGTTTGGCTACTTATGAAATTAGGTTCGGTTTCGGTTCAGATGCAAACATTTGTATAATTTGATTTACTGGTAATACGGTTTATAAATAGTATTTTTAGTATATTTGATTATTTCTTAAATCAAATATAATTAATATTTTTAAGATCTGTAAACTATTTTTAAAATTTGATATTTAAGATCCGTTTGGATATTTAAAAAATTTGGTTTCGGTTTTTCGATTCGGTTCCTTTGGATAAATGTAACCATGCCTAGTTTCAATAATTCAATATCCTTTTCAGATTTCCACTTGGGAGTATAGACTTATACATTCATATTTTTGTTATGTTTTAGACTGTTCAATATCCAGTGGAGCACCCTGAGAAGTTCGAGAAGTTTGGTATGTCACCATCTAAAGGAGTCCTATTCTATGGTCCTCCTGGTTGTGGAAAGACCCTTTTGGCCAAGGCCATTGCAAACGAGTGTCAAGCCAACTTCATCAGCATCAAAGGTCCGGAGCTTCTCACAATGTGGTTTGGAGAGAGTGAGGCCAATGTCAGAGAGATATTCGACAAAGCACGCCAGTCCGCTCCTTGTGTTCTGTTCTTTGATGAGCTCGACTCCATCGCAACTCAGAGAGGGAGCAGCGTTGGAGACGCAGGTGGTGCAGCAGACAGAGTGTTGAACCAGCTTCTTACAGAGATGGATGGTATGTCTGCTAAGAAGACTGTCTTTATAATAGGAGCAACAAACAGACCAGATATCATTGATCCTGCACTTCTTCGTCCTGGTCGTCTCGACCAGCTCATATACATTCCTCTCCCTGATGAGGAGTCTCGTTACCGGATTTTTAAGTCTTGCTTGAGGAAATCTCCAGTGGCTAAGGATGTTGACTTAAGGGCTCTTGCTAAATACACTCAAGGCTTTAGCGGTGCGGACATCACGGAGATTTGTCAGCGTTCTTGCAAGTACGCGATCCGAGAGAACATCGAGAAGGTATGTAATGACAGTTAGTGTTTTTGTATTGTTTTCGGCGAGAAAAAAAAACATTTTTACAATTTTGGCGAGAAAACTCATTTTTGCGGTTTTAGCGGGAAAACTTGTTTTGCCAAAAAAAAATTTTTGCAGGGAAACTCGTATTTGCGGTTTTAGCGGGAAAACTTGTTTTTGCGATTTTGGCCGGAAAATTTTTTTTAACGATTTTGGCCGGAAAACGTGTTTTAACGATTTTGGTGGAAAAAGTTGTTTTTGCAGTTTTGGCACGAAAAGTTGTTTTTGCGGCTTTGGTGCAACTCAATTTTTATATAATTTATCTAAAATGGTGAAAAACATAATAATATGATTAAAAATTCATGGGTACACTGTTACCTTTTTATATTTACCCAACACAAATGTGAGTTTAAAATTTATACTTATGTTTAACCCAGTTAATTTTAGGTGGGTAAAACTCAACCCATTATTAGTGGGTTTGGGTAAACCCATGGGTAATTACCCTTTTTAACATCCCTACCTGAGACTTATAATGTTTTGTTTTAGGATATTGAGAAGGAGAGGAAGAGAGCAGAGGCATTAGAAGCAATGGAAGAGGATACTGAGGAGGAGGTTGCAGAGATCAAAGCTGGTCACTTTGAGGAATCAATGAAGTACGCGAGAAGATCAGTGAGTGATGCAGACATTCGCAAGTATCAGGCATTTGCTCAGACTCTCCAACAGTCTCGTGGGTTTGGAACTGAGTTCAGGTTCCCTGAGACGTCAGGGACTAGAGCCGGCGCCACCACGGCTGGTGGAGCTGACCCGTTTGCTACTGCTGGAGGAGCAGCCGAGGACGATGACCTCTATAGTTAAATAAATCTGATGACACAAAGTCTCTCGTCTCTTTACTCCTGAAAAACCATTCAATGGTTTTTGTTGTGTTCTTATTTAGTGTTTTGTATATATAACCGTTGAGAATATATTATCTGGATTTATGATGAAATAAGTAACAGATAAATGAGATTCTAAAGTTGAAAGACTTGGCATAAACCTAATATGAATGAACCTCTAGAATCTTACCACCAACAACGAAGTGAGTTTACAAGGGACTGACACACACTACTGGTTATAAGTTTAGTTGGGCCTTTGTGGACTTGATTTTGATGCATGTTTACGTTATGAATCCACATTGTTAATATTAGTTGGGTCTTTGTGGATTCTATTTTGAGATTTTAGCTATAAAGGAGAAGAGGTTAAACTTGTTTTGGTTTTGTTTTGTGGTGGGTAATTCAAGAGGTGAAAACCAGCAGGCTTTTATCATCTCGCCAGGTTCTGTCAGGCTGGTCCATCTTTCTTTTGTTAAAAATTAAATTGGATCTGCCTGGTCCTTTTGGCAGACAAGTATAAGTTTTTGTCATCTCTAGGTTCTAGCCTGGTCCATTTACCAAACGACATAACACAAATTTGTGCTCTCATATCTCACAACCACCTCAATTTTTTTCCCGCATGATTGAATGAATCTTAGAATCTTTTCATGATTTCAATAATGAATTTAAAGTGGTCATGATGAATCTTTTGAATTTTCTATTCTATTGAACAAAGGTTGAACTTTAATTAGTTGTGAAACTAGAAGCTTGCAATATATAGGTTATCCAAGTTTCATAAAAATCGTCCGCCCAATCTAGAGTAGATAAGCTATTTGATAAAGGTTTTTCACAAACCTATCACAAGCCAAACAGTAAAATCGATTTTGGGTTTAATCAAATTTTCAAACTCTATTACAGAAAAAAATGCATAGTTCGGACCGGATTTGAGATTTCGAAAGCTTGAAACATTTTTTATGGACTTTAGCAAAAAAATCATTTTCATAATTTTGAGGTGTATACGTACGTAAAATACTTTCAATTTTTTGGAACCAAAACTAATGCATAGATCATGCCGTATAGTTAAAGTAGT
>CAJHQQ010002529.1:0-63045 GCA_905132885.1 Moricandia moricandioides
TAGCAATTCATTCACCCTCCTAGGCGACTCTTGGTGATAGGGTTCTTGAAAATATAAAAATGAGTATATTATACAAGCATATTAATACAGACTACAACGGAACATGTGAGTGAGTTATATTATTCAGCATATTCATGGTAACCAAAAGCAATAGCGATTCATTCACCCTCCTAGGCGACTCTTGGGTGGAAAGGGTGCATTTTTGGCATTTTTAGGATGGGTTCTTGAAAATATAAAAATGAGTATATTATACAAGCATATTAATACATACTACACCGGAACATGTGAGTGAGTATATGTATTCAGCATATTCATCGGAACCAAAAGCAATAGCAATTCATTTCACCCTCCTAGCGGACTCTTGGTGGAAAGGGTGCATTTTTGGCATTTTTAGGATGGGGTTCTTGAAAATATAAAACCAACGCCACCGAAAGTAGTAAAGATGGCCAAAACATAAAGCGAACACCATTAAGAGTATATTATAAAGCACAAAACATGAAGAGTAGTAAAAACATAATACACAACTAAGCCACCACAAAACAATATCAACACAAACTACACAGGAACATATGAGTATTATTCACCATCTTCAGGGTAATCAAGCAATAGAAATTCATCAATCCTCCTAGGCAACTCTTGATGGAAAGCTAGTGTTTCCATCTTCCAAAAGCACGCATCGCAGATTGGCTCCGGTTTGTACCACTCATCCCACGGCTCCCCCCATCCATAAATCACTTGACATGGGCAACTATTGATTTTTCATAATAAACATCAAGTTGAGCCACCCTTTCAACATAAAGTGGGGGCAGTCTGTCGGACCAAGAATTCCTTGAAGAGGCTTTGACCTTACGCTTTGCAGATCGAACAAATTCCCTAGAGAGATTGAACAAAGCACCATTGAAAACCATGCCAGGGAACATGATCCTTGTTAGATTAGAATAGGTGTAGAGCCCCAAATCATAACCCCTCACAGCAACAAGTTTGATCTTGGACAATCCTTCTTCTATGTTACCAGCCCGGAAGAAATCCCAAGCACCAAGCATGAACAGAGCAGAAGGGTTTTCAAAGTGGATACAAGCACGATGGAAACTTACTTTACTATGAATGTTTTGCCAAGCCATATTCATGGTGAAGAGATCCACACTCCTTAAGAAAGTCTCTCTTTGGAACCAGATTTTGCATCGAAACACACACCTTCTTGCAGTGAACAAGATCTCTGTATGATTGATTAGCAGTCTTCAGTAGAATGGTTTCAAGGATTTCTGGAGGAAGATCAAGGATATGTGGCCTCCCAACCAACCAATGATAAAATCTCCTCACAATTTCTGGAAACCCTAGAAGAGAAGTGAAAACTACCCCCATTCTTTTTTTTTTTTTTTCGTGACTCTCAAAATATGAAGAGAAGGATGAAGGAAGAAGACTTATGGAATTCCCAAAATATATAAACCTAAAAACGAAAGTGCGCCAATGAAAGAAGCTTCTTTCATACACCACTTAGTCTACCAAACCGTTAATAAATAACCGAAAACCAGATGAAATTGAACCGGTTTATATTAAAAAAAAAATATCAACTCCAAGGGGAGTCGAACCAAGGTGGGGAGAAACGAAAGAGTAGCCCGAGAAGAGTGAAATAGAGGTTTAGCCACTAGGCCGAGGAGAATCATCTGTTAGGCATTAAAACTTAAATGTATTTAGCGACAACTATCGATCAATATTTTGTGTGTAATAGACATTAAAAAAAGATCGATTCCAAGGGAATCGAACCAGGGCGAGGAGTAAGAGAAGAATAGCCCGAGAAGAGTGAAATAGAGGTTTAGCCACTAGGCCGAGGAGAATCATCTGTTAGGCAAGAAACTTAAATATTGTTATTGACAAATAATTAACTTCTCTTTTCAGGTTGGGTTTCCAAAAGAAATAGATTCCCGAAAAGAACTTGACTTCACCATCTTCTCTCGAAAAATCGATCCATAATCGCACACACACTCCTCTTCAAACCTTAGGGTTTTTGTTCTCAAAACTATCCAGAATCGCAGACACCGCTCTACAAACTTAGGGTTTTTGTTGATTTTGCATAATCGGACAAAAAGAGAAAAATTTGAGGTTATCGGTCTTCTCTTATTCGAACTGACAAAAATTTGAGGTGAGTGCTCTATTTTATCTATTTAAAAGTCTATGTTAGTTTTTTTGCTTAGGTTAGCTTGTTCGAATCAACAGTTTGTCTGCTCTTCTACTTTGTTTTGATTTTAGGAATAATTTGTTCTTATTTAGGAAGGACTTCATAAAAATTGTGAAACTATGCTGGCACTTCCTAAATTGCGTTACCCCATTGGTTCTGAGCCAAACCAACCAGTGGCGATAAACCAGCATTCAACAATCATTTACATCGATGAAATCAAGAATATTCTCAAAATAGATGAGCTCGAGAGAATCAGGGAATCTTTTATGGGTCCTGTGTTAAAGTTGAGCGAGAGGCATCTCAAATTATCTGCTAAGATCCTACACGTTTTCCTCACGCGAAGCTTGATCACAGTGAAGAAGAATGAAATTTGGCTTCATTTTGGGGGGCAGCCATTGAGATTCTCTATCAGAGAATTTTATTTGATTACTGGTCTTAAGTGTACTGAAGAAGAAGAGGTACAACAAGTCAATACCGAGGATAAGGAATGCAAATGGAATCTTATACAAGGTGGTAATCACACATTAAAAGATTTATTAAAACAGTTAATGGAGACACCAGAAGACTCTTCGGATGAAAGATTCTGTCTTTCAATGCTCCTGCTTATTGAGAGCATATTGTTGCAAAGGAGAGAAAACTACAAGTTCCCTTTGCAAAATGTCAGAAAGGCACAGAATGTTAATGTATTATTGACATATCCATGGGGAAGAGACGCCTTTACCGTGCTGCTTAAATCGATTAAAAATGCTGTAGATTCAAACCTTGAGAAGAAAAAATATGATTTGCAAGGATTTCCTATAGCATTCCACCTGTGGATACTAGAGTCAGTTCCTTTGCTACAATCGGTCTACAGTAGGACTGTTCCTATTCTCGAGTTTCAAGAGGCCAGACCTACATTCTTATGTGAGAAATACACATTCACATCAAATCCTTCTATTTCACAGGTTCTTGGCTATGAATCTGCAGTGAATGTAAGTTGCTACTTCTTGGGGGTATTGGTTATGTTTAGGTTTTTTAAAAAAACTAATGCATACCAAAATATTCTCTTTTTTGTTGTTGTTGTAGCTGAAGGTCACATGCATTTTGCCTCCTATTCGGCATGATCCTGAAGAAAATGTTTCAATGGTAGATGAAGTTGATGCCAATCTGGATCAAATGGCAGATTTATCCAAGAAAGGATATAGGTTTACAATTGAAGATTGGAGAAATAGATCAGTAGACCTTTATGCTGCTCGTGAAGAAATAGCCCGGAAATCTTATGTGTTTGGAAATATGGAGATTGGTCAAGCATCTTCTTCAAATGAAGAGTCTGTAATAACAAAGCTTATGAGAGTAAACGAGATGATGCAAGTGAATTTCGAGATCATGAACTCTCGATTGCTTTTGATGGAAAAAGACAACAAAGAACTTAAAGTTCGCGTGTCAGAATTAGAGAAAAAACGGGTATATGCTCTGTTCTTGTTTTACTTTATCTACTTGTGATATTATATACATATTCATGATTGCCTTAATGAATATTTTTATATTTGCAGAATGACACAGAGCAACTGTATGAGTCACCTTCAACTCACGGTGAAGGCAATCAAAACAATGAAATCTATCCAAACAATGATCTGGACAATGATGTAAGTTTTATTTTGAACTTAAGTTGAAATATAGATATCCAAATGATTAACATGATATTTTGTCTCAGGATGTGATAGAGCCTATGACTGAGGTCATATTCACAAACATATCGAAGACACAAGAAGTTACTCCGAGACAGCCTCTGAGTCAGACAGTTCCTATAGATTTGTCAGGAACAGAGAAGGTACGTCTTGTAGATTTTTTTTAGTTTTTATAGTAGTTTAGTGAGCTTCCTGAAATTAAAGGTGAAGTGTATTTAGGAAGAAAAAACAATTGATATCCAAATGATTAACATGATATTTTGGCTCAGGATGTGATAGAGCCTATGACTGAGGTCATATTCACAAACATATCGAAGACACAAGAAGTTACTCCGAGACAGCCTCTGAGTCAGACAATTCCTATAGATTTGTCAGGAACAGAGAAGGTACGTCTTGTAGATTTTTTTAGTTTTGATAGTAGTTTAGTGAGCTTCTGTACATATTCGGGATTGCCTTCCTGAAATTAAAGGTGAAGTGTATTTAGGAAGAAAAAACAATTGATATCCAAATGATTAACATGATATTTTGGCTCAGGATGTGATAGAGCCTATGACTGAGGTCATATTCACAAACATATCGAAGACACAAGAAGTTACTCCGAGACAGCCTCTGAGTCAGACAATTCCTATAGATTTGTCAGGAACAGAGAAGGTACGTCTTGTAGATTTTTTTAGTTTTGATAGTAGTTTAGTGAGCTTCTGTACATATTCGGGATTGCCTTCCTGAAATTAAAGGTGAAGTGTATTTAGGAAGAAAAAACAATTGATATCCAAATGATTAACATGATATTTTTTTTTAAATTAAAGTTCAAATGTATTGTTTTCATATATTTTTTTTCCTCAGGGTGTGATCGAGCCTATGTCTGAGGTCAGTTCGATAAACATATCCAAGATACCAGCTGTTACTCCCATTCCAATAGATTTTTCAGAAACAGAGAAGGTATGTCTTGTAGTTTTACAAGGTATAATAAATATGTAACCACTATCATACAACTGATGTACGTGAACCCAAATCATCAGTCTGAAGAAAACAAAGTGCAACACCTCTTTGAAGTTGGTGCAAATGTTGAAATTGCATCTGAAGATAACACTATTAGTCGAGTATGGTACCCAGGAAATGTAGTCAAAACGCATCTGGTTGATGGGGTTGAGAAACTAATGGTTGAGTACTCAACAATTTTTTTGGACAAAGAGAAACGGCTCAAAAGAGTTAAGGAGAGTGTATCCATTGAGAGAATCAGGCCTCGACCACAAAATAATGAAGAAGAAATGAAAGATTTTGACCTGTTGGATAACGTGGAAGCGTATCACAATGATGCCTGGTGCAGTGGAGAAGTCAGAATCATTTGGATTGATAACAAATATTCTGTCCACCTCAATTGTTCGCAGGAAATAATTCAGTTCGAAGCTTGTAACTTGCGTATCCACAAGGAATGGGTAGATGGAGGTTGGAAGCTAGCAAAAGACGTAAAGGTATGAAAAATCTTTGTACATCATATTTGGAATAGTTTCATGAATAAAGAGATAGCCTTCCTAAATTATTAATCTTCCAACATTATATACTTTCTGTTTGTTTGCTTGAAGGGGATGGCTGTTATTGGTGATAAAACGAATAGACAAATAGTAGACAATCTTGCTTTCCTACAAAGAAGTGAGCCAAAACGACCTAGAAATCCTCCTTTACCTGTAACACCTGAGGTTATTTTCCCAATTGACCCATTCGTGACTCCAAAAACTCATCAGTTTTCAAGGTTTCAATATTGGATGTCATTAAGAGGAATTCATGAAATGTAAGCATGTTTCTCTGTTTGTTTATATATTCTTAATATATTTATAAAATATTTTAACTGATACATCAATCTTTTTCTCAACTACAGCCCACTCTATATCAATGGAAGAAAAAAAACGAAAGAGTTCTTTCAATTCATGGAAAATCCAAACAGAAGTTTCTTCGAAGAGGTAATTTATTAATGGAAAATATGCTTTGTGTCTTTAATTATGCTTTGACAATGAAATTTTACTTCTCCCAGGAAATAGAAGTTGTGTTTGCAATGCTAAATTGTAGGAGAATTGAGCAAGCTAGTTGGTTCAATGACAAAAACCTTCCAAAAGCTTGCTTTTTACCTCCAACATTCTTCTATTCGTTGGAAATCAAGTATGACTGCTTCAAGAAGCCACCTATCAAAGGAAAAAAGAAATTTGATGATTATCAAAGAGAAATTGTGAGAGGGGAAAGACTTCCAAAAATGAAATGGATGGAAGATGTCGAGATTGTTTATGGTGCTACTCGTGGGAAAAAGAGCTGTCACTGGATTGGGATGGAGATACACCTGACGAACAAAACAATCACACTATTTCATTCTTCTCATCCAACGGAAGATATAAATATTAATTTTCCTCAAATCAAAAAGCTAGCAGGTAAAAACTCTTACTTTTTAATTAATTTTCTTTATAGGTTAGTGTATAAACATAAGTAACATAATTTTTGTATTTCACAGAGTTGATTCCTGCCCTGATTTTAGAAGCTTTAGGTGAAGAAATTGTTGGAAAGGACATCCTTCCATTTCATGTTGACAAGGCAGAAGGCACTCCAGAGACAAAAATTCATTTCAACACTGGTCTCTTTGTTGTCAAGATGCTAGAATGCCAGTCAATGGGATTGAAGAACATGACCAGTATAAATGATGACAATGCGATGGACTTGAGGAGCAAACTAGCTTGTGAGATATTCGAACAGTTTGTGGGAAATGATTTCAAGGAAGCTTAAAAGAGTAAACATTTTAGACTCGTTTTATGTGTAGCTTAAACTATGTTTTTGAACTTTGTTTCATATGGATGAATCTTGTCAAGGAGAAGAAATGTTCCTAAAAAATTTGTAATAAAACATAAGTTTTAGGATAGCATTTTTCGTTTTCAGGATGGGTTTCACTAGTGTTCATTTTTCGTTTTCAGGTTTGGTTTCATTATTCTTCATTTTTCGTCTTCAGGTTGGTTTTTGTATGATAGTGTTTGTCATGTTTGGGGTGGGCTTCCTGAACGAAACATATATGTCTGTTTGTGCATATCACCTAATCATCAATTGAATCACACCTAGAAATAGTTCATATAAACAATTAAAATGAAAGAAAGGGGCATGACCTTATAGTATTTAAATGACACTGTAGAAAATTATTCATAACACAACCCAATTGAAATAAAGAATAGAGATATGGGCTTAGTGTTGTTTTCTTATTACAGATACATAAAACGCAAAACTTCATCATATAGCAGTCTTGCATGTGGTCTTGTTGTGCCCTCCTATGCCACATCTACTGCATCTGTGTGATTGGGATTTAGAACCAGGAACACCAAATTCACCAACTGATCTACGTCGTTTTGTAGGAGGCCTTCCACTGCTTTTTTTAGTCATTGGTGGTGGACATGAATAATCAGCAAGATTTTCAGGATAGGAACACGTAGATAAATCTCCACAAGGATGTATGCTCTCAGCATAAGCTTTAGCCCATGTTTCTGTAGAGTGAGCAACATCGACATACTTGTTTTCATCTCTTTTAGAAAGCTTAGCTGCAGCCATTGCATGGATGCAGGGAATCCTGTCAATGTTGAAAACATTGCAAGTGCAGTGCTTATTCTCCAGATGGACAACATACTTATTAGTGTCTTCTATTACCTCAAACTCACATCGATCAACTTGGTAAACATTAAAATGCATTGCATCGCCAAGCCTGGATACCAACTTTTTAACTACTTTTGGTGTAACTGTATGTCGATGTTTTGCAGCAGCTTCACGTCGCTCAAGAAACCAAGTTGTGAGTGTCAATCTAATCGTCTCAAGTAGAGAGATAATTGGTAACTCACGAGGAACCTTCAACAAAGAATTAAATGACTCAGCAATGTTTGTAGTCATAATGTTGTACCTGTTTGAAGGCGCAAAGCATCTTGCCCACTTACTAAAATCAGAATCTTCCAAATACTTAGCCAACTCAGGACTTCCATTCTTTATGTCACTAAAGATCGCACTAAATTCATGATATGTGTAGGCGTTTGAAGCATTTTCAACCAGAGGTAACAATCCAGTCTTCCCAAATTTAGGTGTGATGTTTCTGATCAAATGGATCCTGCAAACTCCATGGTGGGCCAACGGATAAATATCCTCAAGTGATAAAGCAATGGCATTAGCTCTATCTGATACAAACACAAGATCAGAAGCATCAGGTATCATTTGCCTCAGACCTACGAAGAACCATCTCCAAGCATCTGCATTTTCTGCATCAACAACTGCAAAGGCGAGAGGATATAGATGATAATTCCCATCTTGAGCACAAGCTGACAACAAAGTACCTTTGAATTTCCCCTTTAGGAATGTACCATCTACTGCAATAACTCTTCTCATCAATGAGAAGCCCCTTATCGATGGACCAAAAGCCAAGAAAGTGTACTTGAACTTTCCAGCAGAATCCTTCTCTAGATAAGTTAAAGATCCAGGATTTTTCTCTTGGACTTTGTACAACCACTTTGAGAGATTGTAGTAACTATCTTCAGGAGTGCCTCTAACTAAAGTCTGAGCTACTTCTTTCACTCTCCAGGCTTGTTTATAGTTTATATGAACCCCATGTTGTATCCTTACTTGTTCAATGATCTGCTTAGGTTTAAGTCCTTCTTTTTTTTCTCCATAATTACTGCAAACTAAAGATCCCAGCAACTTTGCAGACGCTTGTCTATGGTTGGAATTCCTATGTGTAGTATCACATGTATGCTGATGCACATATTTCTTAACCACGAAAAAATCTGACAAAGGTAGCTTCGTTGCACGCATCCTCCACGAGCAATTGTCACCAACACACCGCAATATGACTCTTGATGTGTTAGAGGAGATAGTCTTGTATTCAAATTTCCATTCTAAAGCCCATTTCTTCATACTAAACATTAGCTCATCCTTGCTTTTAAAATAACTATTCACCTTAATATCACCAGCTCCTCCAACGATTGGTGAAAGCCCTATATGGACAGGACTAAAATCAGGAATAGCTCTCAACGGAATTGCAGATACACATTCATCAGAAAGAATCTGCAAAAAGTCGACATGTTTTTGAAGGATTAGTACATATTTAGGAAAGCTATCCTGTACAGTATAAGAAAGAAGAAAATCATACAAAAATAAAAACAAAAAACACAAAAGATATGTGGAAAATATCTACCTGTTGTTCTACATGCACATAATGACCAGAAGATAAATTTCGAATACCATTCAAGAAAACTGAAGGAGCACGTGTATCAGTAGTTTCCTGGTTTAAACTACATGAATCACGAAAACCCTGCTGAATCATAAATTTCGACATGTTTTGGAAGGATTAGTACATATTTAGGACCCTATCCTGAAAAGTGTAAGAAAGAAGATAATCAAACAAAAACAACAAGAGATGTGAAAACATTGTACCTGTTGTTCTGCATTCAAATTATGACCAGGGGATAAATTAGGAGGGGCATTTATGAGAACTGAAGAAGCACAAGTATCAGTACTTTGTTGGTTTAAGCTAGACGGATCATGAAAAACCTGCAAAATTTGAGATGTTTTGTAATGATTAATACACATTTAGGACCCTTTAGGAAAAACTATCATCAATAGTCATTAGTTGATATTTTAAAAAAACAAACCTTTACGCACAAGCGACACGTTCCTTCAAATTCTTTGACATTGCTGATAAAGGTTCTTAATTGGCGATTGTTTCCTATAGCAATAGGGGGGACTTCTTCAACAATTCGTTTTAAGTCCAATGAAATTCCATAGCTCAAAGATACATCTTTGTCTTGTATGTTGAAATCTTCAGAAATCATCTTCAACAAATCTTCATATTGAAGATTTTCTGATAAATGAATAAAAGATGCAGTCATGTTCTTATCCACATTGAATTCCCAATGGAAAGTCTCTTTTGAAATCCACTCTCCACAAACACAATATACTGCAACCATCTTCCAAAACCTATAAGAAAACCAAAAACCTATCCTGAATAGTCTAAGAAAGTAAAATTCATCCTCGTTTTCTTCATCAATCACATTTAATAACACAAAAATTCATCATCTTTTCATCAATTCATCAACATTTCATAAAATTTATCAATTCCTATGAGGTACCTTTAATAACACGAATTTTGGAGTTGAGTAAGAAAGACAACGCAATGATTTTTTGAGACGACGTGATGGATTTTACTACCAAGACTACGACGATAGATTCAGGCGAAAACGACGATTGATATCAGAGAAGACGTGATGGATTTTCCTACCCAGACTACGACGATAGATTCAGGTGAAAACGATTTCGTACAAAGTCGATGGTCTCCGGCGCCGACAAGACGATGGATTTGACGATCGATTCAGCGGAAGACGGCGATCATTGACCCGGCGATGAGAGACGCGGCGATGAGAGACGGATCTATGGCGTTCGGGCCAAGTCTTTCATTTCAAAATGGGCCTGGAATTTCTTTTTTTTTAAAAAAAAATATAAAGCCACAGCGACAAAAAACCTATTTTTGTGACTTTGAGCCTTGAGTGCTTGTTTGGGAAGAAAAACTTGATTTGGTGCTATCTAGGTCATTTTCTCTATTTTTTAATTGTTACAAAATAAACCATTTTAATTCCATAATTTTAATGATCCACTAACTTATATGTTTCTTGACATATTTAAAATAAATTAATATTAAACACAAATATCATAAAAAAGATATAAAAATTAAGTTTTCTAAAAATAATCTATTCTATTAAAACAGAAACATGACCTATTGATATATGTGTAGTCCAATAATTATTTTCTAACATTACTTATTTAAAATATAAACTATATATTTTTTAATTGTTACAAAATAAACCACTTTAATTCTATAATTTTAAGATCCACTAACTTATATAATTGTTTCTTGACATATTTAAAATAAATTAATATTAAACATAAATATCATAAAAAAGATATAAAAATTAAGTTTTCTAAAAATAGTTTAAAACAAAAAATAGTCCCGCCCTTTCGAAGGACAGGTGAGAATCTAGTTTATAATTAAATCGGGTTAGTTGACAAAAAAAAGTAGTATTTTTATAAATTGAATTTTGGTTTAAATGGTTTACAATTACAAACTGGTTTACTAATTAACCCTAACTAAACCTAATACTGCACCAAACTACATTCTTCTTCAGTCGCCGCCGCACTCACCACACCATGACCATGATGCTCCCATCTCCACCGCGACCACCACTCACACCACCAGCTTGCACCACCGCCTCACCACGCTTGACCAGAGACACGGCTATGTCACACCACTGCTCCGTCCCTTGCTCCTTAATAAATCTGTAGACAAAATAAAAATCAATCATAAATATATAAGAAGATGACGAGAACAAGAGAGCAGATAAGAGGAAGGTGAAGTGAAGCCAATCCAGAGCTTGACCAGAGACGAGTCTGCCGCGTCTCCACCGTCGCTTTCTGAAGAAGATACGGAGGAGATAGTTGGAGATGTGTCGTGTGTGAGAGACTATGAAGCACCAGGACAGATACAGGGACTGATACGGGGACAGGGGTAGGGACGAGAAATGGGTAATCTAAAAATTTGTAGATACGGATAAGACATGGATACCTCTATATATATATTTATTCAAACCAAAGAAAATTTTTTATACAAAATAAAATACCATTAAAATATCTTAAATAAAATAAAGCACCACTATAATATTTCAATTGTTTTCTAAAATAAAAACATAAAAAATTAATAATCAATCTTTAACAAAAAAATATGACATAAAATTTGTTGGGAATGTTCTCTCTCTCTCTTCTTCTCTCTGTTCACACATTTCCATCTTTCACAGAGAAAGTCGAGAGGAGATTAATTATCTTTTTGTTTTTTGTTTCTGATCTTTAGATCAGATTTTATTTCGGGTTAGCCGATATAAACTTCCGATTAGCGAATTTTCTTTTCGGTATAGCCGATTTTGCTGTGTAACGACTCAAGTCTGAGCTTTTCTTAATGTTGCTTATCTTTTTTCTCTGTAATAGAGTCGTTAATAAAGCTCCGGTTATGTCGGGCTACAAACTTGATCTCTCCTCTTTCGCAGCAAATTTCATATCTCTTTTATTTTGTGTTTTGATCTCGTTTTTCAATGGATATTCACTTAATCTTTTCTAATGAGAGTCAATCTCCACTCACTCTCTAGTGTGAAGCAGATGATAGGCTTTTAGTGGAGTATCTATGAAGAAAGGAAGCGGTGTTGTTGGATCAGATCTCGACTAAGTCTGTGGGGATTTAGATGAAGCCGGCATCTTTATGAAGATGGTCCGACAAAAATCTCTCATAGATCATGCGAGCTTTCCCTGAGTTTATTATCTATTGAAGTCTGAGTTTTCAAGCACAAGTAAAGGATTGAGTGAAAGATGGAGTTCAGGGAGTGCAAATCAAGGAAGATGCAGTACGGTGGTGAAGAAGATGAAGTTTCAACAACGATGCTTCAGCGATGGAGAAGCTTCAGTTTTTCAGATTTGCATGTAAAATTTTTAGCACGTGTTGCATCTGTTGTATTAAGCTGACACGTATACATCGTGTAAGCCTTAAGCATTGTACTCCTTTGCCTGTGGGCTAGGCCTGGGACGTATTATCCGGGATCCGGATTCGATCCGAGATCCGTCCCGGATCCGCTCCGAAAATAGGATATCCGGAGTGCCCGGATCCGAATCCGGATAGTAAAATTTCGGATCCGTCCAAACCGGATCCAAATCCGGATATCTTAATTTTAGGTTCGGATATCCGGATCCGGATCCGTGTTTTAAAATATATTAAATTTTTAATTTTATTAATAATTATATTTGATATATTAGGATTTATACATAAATATTTTTTTAATATTATATTTAAATTTTACTAATATTATATTTCATATATATATTCATAAATTTTGTATAAATATTTAATTTATGTTTTATTTTTAGATTTTTTTAGATTTTTAAAATATTTTTTATTTTTTTTTAATTATTTTTACGAATCCGGATCCGAATCCGGGTATCCGCGGGTATCACAATATCTAGACGGATATCCGAAATCCGGATACTAAAGTCACGGATCCGGCGAATCCGGATCCGGATCCGGATATCCTAAAATACCCCGGATATCCGGTCCGTCCCACCCCTACTGTGGGCTTCTATAAAAGCCAAAAAGTTGACAAAAAAAAAACAAAAAAATATGACTTTACTTCAGAAACGTTTTGGCAAGCTTCAAAAACTTAACCACTCCGTCCCCATAAACTTTTGCCGTCCCCACCTTCTCTGAAACGTTTTAGAAAGGTCCCCACGCCGTCCCCACACTGTCCCGTCCCGGAAACGTAGCTGGTACGGGAGACGTCAAGTTTATGCCGTCCCCATGCTTCATAGGTGAGAGAAAGATAAGGAGAGTGAGACAGAGATGTTTATGTGAGATGAATCGTGTGTGTGAGTAGGTTAGGAGAGTAAGACAAAGAGCGGTGTGTGTGTGCGAGATGATTAAGAAAAAGAGAACTGTAAAGATGAGATTTGTAGAAGATGGAGAGATCCCAGACAAAAAAAAATCTGTGAAGATTAAAAGAGAGAGAAAAGAAGTAAAGGAAAAAAGAAAATAAAAAAACTCTCATATAAATCGTATATTACAGTTCAAAGGGTGATCCGCGTAATGAGAGTGGATTGACCTGCTTTCCTTCTTTTTTATTAGTTACCCAATAGATTTTTTCTTTTCTTCTTTTTATTTTGTTGTTCTATTTTCAATATTTTGATGAATTTTGGTTTATAATGTTTTAAAATTGATGTTTGATATAAAATTAAGATTTTATAATCAATATTTTACAGTTTAATTTTAAAATCTGTTAATTAATATTATAATTATTGACTATTGGTTTATATAGTTGTGGTTAAGTTTAAAGTATGTGGTTTGAGGTTTTTGAAATAAAAATGTGATCAAGTGAAAATCAGGATAAATATTTAAAAATAAATTAATAAAGTTACAATTTCTATAAGGATAGTCTAGTACTTAGATTTTTGTAGAGATTAGATAACTTTCTATGTAGGCTTTGAATTTGGAGTTTAGGGTATTAGTTTCATGGTCTAGATTTAAGATTAGTTTTTGAAATTTAGATTTTACATTGGAAAAATCTCTCAAATAAATTTTTTTAAAGTTTTTGTCACAAAAATAGATTTTAAGAGAAAAAAATGAACAAAATAGACTTTTTTATTTTTAAAATTTTAATATTTTTTAAATTTTTTAATTTTTAAACCTCACCTCCAAATTCCCACCCCCATAACTCTAAACACTAAATTTAGATTAGTTAATCCAAGGGTATAAATACATATTTACATCATTTAATAAAGTCTATTTTGATTTTTTTTTTCTTGAGTGCTATTTTGGAGACAAAAAAATTTTAGGCCTATTTTGGTCATTATCTCTTTTACATTTGAGATTATATTTTAAAAGTTATTAAACTTTGAGCTTAAGATAAAAATTATATTATGAAAACCTTGAAGACTAATTTTATTTAAAAAATTAAGATTTATTATTTTATAATATGCGTTAATATGAGCTATGGAGTTTAGGGTTAACATTTATAATTAAGTATATGGTTCTTGGAGTTTAATTTTAGAATTTATGTTATAAGTTTGAGATTTAGATTTAAAAAATATGTTTAGGGTTTCGTTTTATTGAAATTGCAAAATACAAACTTTTATATTCCATAAGTCATCGAAATTTGTTTACAAAATTATAACCCGTTTATTAAATTAAACCAAAAGTCAGTTTACACTAAACTAATAAGTAATATGAACTGGTTGTCTTTACAATTTTGGCTACGTGTCTTATTATTCGGTATACAAAACACACACACACACAAACAACCCTATCAACCGAATCATCAGATTCTTCAGAATCAAAAGTGAACTCATGAACTCAAAGCGAAAGACAGTTGACAAACTCAACGTTGAGTTTTCTGTCTGTATGAGTAACCTGTAAACTCATCAAAGTTAGCTACTTTATGTACACCTCTTGTAACATCCTAAAACTCAGGGCCACAAAAAATTTAATAGAAAAACCTTGTTTACAGTCCATTAAGGTAGATCTAGGTTCCCTTCTCCTTTTCTTATAAATAAGCAGCTTCCTTTTTTCTTTTTTTTTTTCCATCCTGAAACTAAAGCGAAGCTCTGCAAAGAATTTTCGGGAGACGAAAGCTCTAGCCGTCATGCTCTCTCTTCCTCTCTCTCGCAAATCTCTCTCTTCTCTCTCTCTCTCTCTCTCTCTCTCTCTCTCTCTCTCTCTCTCTCTCTCTCTCTCTCTCTCTCTCTCTCTCTCTCTCCTCTATCTCTCTCCTCTATCTCTCTCCGTAATCGCTCTCTCTCCTCTCTCTCCGTAATCGCTCTCTCCTCTCTCTCTCCTTACCGCAGTTCTTCTTCTTTCTCTCTCCTCGCTGTCCGCCTCTTCTCCTCGCCGTGATCCGTCGCGAGTGGTGGTGGTGGTCGAGTGTTGATCGGTGTTTGGATTCTCTTAAATCTGTATTCCCGTTTCCAGATTCCAGATCTCTAGATCTTAGATCTATTCCTAAGGTGGGGTGATTCGAACCCATTTTTCTTTTCATGATCTCTATATTGGTTGGTGAGGAACTAGGGTTTGGATAGTCCTTGTTTGAAAGTTAAGTTTCTCGATCATAATGGATGCTAGTTTGTTAGATGATGTGATCATGGACCGGATCACTAAGGAGAACAAGGAGAGTCTAAATGAGCCACATGAAGCCACATTGCACCAGCAACCTGGTGATGATGCTCTAGCCATTCCTGAAGGTCCCATGACTCGTTCCAGAGTCAAGAAGCTTGGAGAGAATGTTGTTGGATTACTCACTTCACATCCACAACAAGAAAGTCTTGGACAAGGTCTGATCCGAGATGTCTTGATCACCATTCAAGCCATCTCTACATCAAGCTGAGTTAGTGTCTAGGCAAGACATGGGGTGCGTGCTCTTTTCCTTGCTTTTGGTTTTGTCCCATGAGGTTTTCCGGAGGAAGGTTTTTAACGAGGCCACAACTTGTCTTCACATCACTTAGGCCCTATCTCGGTCCAAAACTAAAAGAAGTTACATTTTATTTCATTTTAAAGCATAAACTATAGTTTCCTTTTTTGCTTATTGTCGAAACCCTAGAGAGCATGTTCTCTGGTTTCTTATTTAAATGGGTCTCTAAACCCTATTGTAATCATCCAGCTTTTTAATAAACAAGTATCTTTCTCCTTGACGGCTCTCTCTCTAGAAAGTGTGTCGAGTCTGGTGTGTAGTATCCAGAGACCTAAGGGTGTCTAATTTGGTGTGTCATATCCGAGTTATTCATCTAGGAGTATCAAGAGATCATCCATCCCTCTTGTGTCACCCTTCAATCCACAAACCTTGAAGAACTTGAGTCCCTGATTCGTTCTTGCAAGGATCTATCCATTCCCATCAACCAAAGAGCATCCTAGGGACGCATCAAGTGCTATGCGTCCCTAGGATGCTCTTTGGTTGATGGGAATGGATAGATCCTTGCAAGAACGAATCAGAGACTCAAGTCCTTCAAGGTTTGTGGATTGAATGGTGACACAAAAGGGATGGATGCTCTCTTGATACTCCTAGATGAATAACTCGGATATGACACACCAAATTAGACACCCTTAGGTCTCTGGATATTACACACCAGACTCGACACACTTTCTAGAGAGAGAGCCGTCAAGGAGAAAAGATACTTGTTTATTGAAAGTTGGATGATTACAATAGGGTTTAGAGACCCATTTAAATAAGAAACCAGAGAACATGCTCTCTAGGGTTTCGACAATAAGCAAAAAAGGAAACTATAGTTTATGCTTTAAAATGAAATAAAATGTAACTTCTTTTAGTCTTGGACCGAGATAGGGCCTAAGTGATGTGAAGACAAGTTGTGGCCTCGTTAAAAACCTTCCTCCGGAAAACCTCATGGGACAAAACCAAAAGCAAGGAAAAGAGCACACACCCCATGTCTTGCCTAGACACTAACTCGGCTTGATGTAGAGATGACTTGAATGGTGATCAAGACATCTCGGATCAGACCTTGTCCAAGACTTTCTTGTTGTGGATGTGAAGTGAGTAATCCAACAACATTCTCTCCAAGCTTCTTGACTCTGGAACGAGTCATGGGACCTTCAGGAATGACTAGAGCATCATCACCAGGTTGCTGGTGCAATGTGGCTTCATGTGGCTCATCTAGACTCTCCTTGTTCTCCTTAGTGATCCGGTCCATGATCACATCATCCCCTCCCTCTTGAAAAGGATTTGTCCTCAAATCAGGTTCATCTACAACAAAAGGAGCCAAGTCAGTGACATTGAAGCTATTTGATACATCGTACTTACCTTGGAGATCAAGTTTGTAGGCATTGTCATTGATCTTGTGGATGATCTCGAAGGGTCCATCAACCCTTGGCATCAGCTTGGACTTCCTCTCGTTGGGGAACCTATCCTTCCTCAGGTGCAACCAAACTTGGTCACCAACTTCAAAGGTTCTCACACGTCTCCCCTTGTTAGCTTGCTTCTCATAAAGCTTGGTCTTCTGCTCAATGTTTTGTCTAGCCTTCTCATGGATCAGTTGGACCATCTCTGCTTTCTTCTTGCCATCTAGACTGATCCTTTCACACTCAGGTAAAGGCATTAGATCCAAAGGAGAGGTGGGATTGAACCCATAAACAATCTCAAAAGGTGAATACTTAGAAGCAGAATGCATAGCATGATTGTATGCAAATTCACAGTGTGGTAAGTATTCTTCCCATGTCCTTAAGTTCTTTCTAATGAATGCACGCAGAAGTGTTCCTAAGGTTCTATTAACTACTTCAGTTTGTCCATTAGTTTGTGGATGACATGTAGTAGAAAACAACAGTTTAGTGCCTAGCTTAGACCAAAGTGTCTTCCAGAAGTAACTAAGAAACTTAGTGTCCCTATCAGAAACTATAGTTCTAGGCATGCCATGCAAACGAACAACCTCTTTAAAGAACAAGTTAGCAACGTGCAATGCATCATCAGTCTTATGACATGCTATGAAATGTGCCATCTTAGAGAACCTATCAACAACCACAAAGATTAAATCCTTTCCTGTTCTAGTCCTAGGTAAACCAATAATAAAGTCCATGGAAATGTCATTCCAGGGATGGTGTGGAATGGGTAAGGAGTATACAAACCCTGGGATTGGACTTGGGACTTGGCATGCTTGCAAGTAGCACACCTCCCACATATTCTTTCCACATCTCTCTTCATGTGCGGCCAATAGAAGTGATCCTGCAAAACTTTTAAGGTCTTGGCAATCCCAAAGTGTCCCATTAGACTGCCCCCATGGGATTCCCTGACAAAAAGATCTCTCAAAGAGCAGTTAGGCACACACAATCTATTGTCATAAAACAAGTAGCCTTCTTGTCTAAAGTAATGCCCTGCAGCAAACCTAGCACAAGAAGCATAGGCTTCCTTGAAATCATGGTCAGTGTCATACATATCCTTTATCTGGTCAAACCCAAGTAACTTAGCATCTAGGGTGGTCAAGAGAACATACCTCCGAGATAGTGCATCAGCAACTATGTTGTCCTTACCTTGTTTATAGTTGAGAGTGGCTCCTCCAAGCTTCTCACTGAAGTATGCTATAGGTTTCCTATCCTGCATCAACACAGCACCAATTCCAATTCCTGAGGCATCACATTCTATTTCAAATGTTTTATTAAAATCAGGAAGCATAAGGAGAGGTGATTGAGTAAGCTTCTCTTTTAGGCTCTGGAAAGCCTTCTCTTGTGCTTCTCCCCACTTGAATCCAACATCCTTCTTTATCACTTCAGTCAAGGGAGCTGCAATGGTGCTAAAGTCCCTCACAAATCGCCTATAGAACCCAGCAAGCCCATGGAAACTCCTCACTTCTCCTACTGTGGTTGGGCTCGGCCAGTCTTTGATGGCTTTGATCTTCTCCTCATCGACCTTAACTCCATCTGCACTCACAACAAAGCCTAGGAAAACCAAGTTATCCGTGCAAAAGGTGCACTTCTTCAAGTTGGCATAAAGCTTTTCATTCCTTAAAACATTCAGGACAGTCCTAAGATGATCTAGATGTTCTTCTAAGTTCTTGCTATATACTAAGATGTCATCAAAGTATACTACAACATAAATGCATATGAATGATCTAAGAACATGATTCATTAACCTCATGAATGTACTAGGTGCATTGGTTAATCCAAATGGCATAACTAACCACTCATATAATCCATGTTTAGTTTTGAATGCAGTCTTCCATTCATCTCCTTCTTTCATCCTAATCTGATGATAACCACTTTTTAAATCTATCTTAGAAAAGATGCAAGAACCATGTAATTCATCAAGCATATCATCAAGTCTAGGGATAGGGTGGCGATACTTCACTGTGATGTTGTTGATTGATCTACAATCAACACACATACGCCATGTACCATCTTTCTTAGGAACTAGGAGCACTGGTACAGCACATGGGCTCAAACTCTCTCGGATATAGCCCTTCTCCATGAGTTCCTCTACTTGTCTTTGCAACTCCTTGGTCTCAACCGGGTTGGTTCTGTATGCTGGACGGTTTGGAAATGTAGATCTTGGAACAAAGTCTATCTGGTGCTCAATCCCTCTCAAAGGTGGTAAACCAATGGGATTGTCTTCTGGAAATACATCTTGAAACTCCTGCAAAAGAGAAACCATTTCACTCGGATACACCGGTGTACAATCTGTTAAGTTCAAAAGAGCTTCCTTAAGCACAAGTAAGATAGCAGATTGTTTAGAGTGGGGAGTTCTTTTGATATCACCCATGTTAGCATAGAAGTTTGGCTGCTTAGTTCCAGCCGGTTTTAAATCAATCTCCTTCTTCTTTTGGAGTTGAATCTGATATTGTTGTACTTCCTTGGGTGTCAAGGGAACCAGGGTGGTCTTGCGTCCCTTGTACTCAAAGGAGTGCTTGTTGGTGTAGCCATCATGGATAACTCGGCGATCAGATTGCCAAGGTCTTCCAAGAAGTGTGTGACCAACTTGCATAGGCAACACATTACACAAGACTTCATCTTCATATCTCCCAATGGCTAAGGGAATGAGAACTTGACTTGAAACCTTCATGGTGCCTTCTTCATTCAGCCATTGTAACCGGTAAGGCTTGGGATGTTTCTGAACCTTCAATACCAACTTCTGGACCATTGTTTCACTCGCAGCATTCACACAACTACCTCCATCAACAATGAGGCTGCACACTTTTCCTTGGACCAAGCACCGGGTGTAGAAAAGGTTCTCACGTTGCTCTAGCTCCTCAGCCTTGTTTTGCAAGCTTAGAAGCCTTCTTGCTATTAAAAGCTTCCCCTGAACTGGTTCTTCTTCATGTTCTTCTTCAGTGTCTTCTTGGTCAGACTCGGTGTTGTCATCTTCTGAGGCATACTCTCAATTTTCCAGCAAGATCATGACTCTCTTGTTGGTACATTCATTGGCATAATGACCTCTTCCTTGGCACTTGAAGCATTTGACATCACGAGCTCTGGAACTAGAAGCTTCAACCTTGCCTTTGCCCTTGTCAAGAGCACTGCTTGGTTTAGTCTCTTCTCTTGGATATGACTTGTTATCCTTCTGGAATGGTTTAGACTCCTTAGGATAAGGTGACTTCTCTTCCTTGGTGTTGTGTAACCGGTTAGAGCCATAGTGGTTGCGTGAATGTCCCTTCCTCTTGAGCTGTTGCTCCACAAGAATAGCCTTGTGTAGCATCTCTTCAAGCTCCACATAATGTTGCATCTCAACATTTTCTTGTATCTCTCGGTTTAAACCACATAGGAACCTTGACATGGTTGCTTCTCTATCTTCTGATATGCTAGCCCTTAGCATGAGTAACTCCATCTCCTGGTAATACTCCTCCACTGATCTTGATCCTTGGGTAAGTTTCCTCAGCCAGTGGTGCAAGTCTCTGTGGTAATGGCTTGGAACAAACCTCTTGCGCATGATAGACTTCATCTCTGTCCAAGTCTCAACTGGTTCCTCTCCATTCCTCCTACGAGTGGTGATGTACTGATCCCACCAACTTAGAGCATAGTCATAGAACTCAGTGGCAGCAATCTGAATCTTCTTGTGGTTTGTGTACTGCTTACACTGAAAGACTAACTCAATCTTCTTCTCCCACTCAAGGTAGGCATCCGGATCAGCTTTGCCATGGAATGGGGGTATCTTGATCTTCAAACCAGCAAGCTCATCTCCCTGGTTCATCCTTCTCTCTTGGACACGCCTAGGTCTTCTTGAGGATGAACTGAGGTGCTCATACTCATTGTCAGTCTCCTCATAACCATCATGTTCTTGGCGAGCTGCATGAGGTCTCTCCTCTCTCCTAGTTTCTCGGTTTGGCACTTGACTAGTAGCTCTCCTGATGTCTTCTCTGAGCTCTCTCCGGATGTCATTGAGGTTGCTCCTCATCATCTCGGCCATGGTTGCCACCATACTCTGGTTGAGTTGATTTGTCATGGCCTCCATGAGAAGTTTGTTCTTCCTGACGAGTGCAGCTTCTTCTTCAGACTCGGAGCCCATGCTTCCTGCACAAAGGAAAACAAAACAACCAGTAAAAGATTTCTAGGTAACAAGACAAGCAAAAAGGAAAAAGAAAACAAGCTTGTTTTGCAAGACAAAAGCAAAAAGGATAATCGGCTAAGCTAAAAGGAAAAGATCAAGCAAAAAGGAAAAACTTCTAAACTTTTTCCTAATCTCTTCTAAGTTTTTCTAGCACCCTAACAACCTTATTCTACTCGTGTTCAAGGTGATAAACAAGTTAATCAGATGAACAAAGTGATCGACAAAGGTGAGACATGCGGCTAGGGTTCTTCTCTCTCTAGGGTTTCCGCAAAAACCAAAAAAGGAAAGTTTAAAATCCTTGTCTAATCTCTTATGCAAATCGAGCAGCCCTAAACAAATCAGTGCTACTGCTTATTCAAAGTGATAGAGATGAAACACGGATGAAACAAAAAGAAAACAAGAGAGGATAACGAGTACTTCCCAACCAAAGTTGCTCTGATACCACTTGATGCGTCCCTAGGATGCTCTTTGGTTGATGGGAATGGATAGATCCTTGCAAGAACGAATCAGAGACTCAAGTCCTTCAAGGTTTGTGGATTGAATGGTGACACAAGAGGGATGGATGCTCTCTTAATACTCCTAGATGAATAACTCGGATATGACACACCAAATTAGACACCCTTAGGTCTCTGGATATTACACACCAGACTCGACACACTTTCTAGAGAGAGAGCCGTCCAGGAGAAAAGATACTTGTTTATTGAAAGTTGGATGATTACAATAGGGTTTAGAGACCCATTTAAATAAGAAACCAGAGAACATGCTCTCTAGGGTTTCGACAATAAGCAAAAAAAGGAAACTATAGTTTATGCTTTAAAATAAAATAAAATGTAACTTCTTTTAGTCTTGGACCGAGATAGGGCCTAAGTGGTGTGAAGAAAAGTTGTGGCCTCGTTAAAAACCTTCCTCCGGAAAACCTCATGGGACAAAACCAAAAGCAAGGAAAAGAGCACGCACCCCATGTCTTGCCTAGACACTAACTCAGCTTGATGTAGAGATGGCTTGAATGGTGATCAAGACATCTCGGATCAGACCTTGTCCAAGACTTTCTTGTTGTGGATGTGAAGTGAGTAATCCAACAACATTCTCTCCAAGCTTCTTGACTCTGGAACGAGTCATGGGACCTTCAGGAATGGCTAGAGCATCATCACCAGGTTGCTGGTGCAATGTGGCTTCATGTGGCTCATCTAGACTCTCCTTGTTCTCCTTAGTGATCCGGTCCATGATCACATCAAATGCACTCTTAAATGTTGCATCCTCAGCTACAAGCTCTTCAGGTTCATGCTTCCATTCTTTGGTGCTTTCCATGATCACATCAAAACCAGAATGAATCACGATGTAAGAAGCTTGATTTGGAATCATTAATCAGTGTAGAATCACCCTGAAGTTGAATCAATATCATTGGAGTTATGATGAAGAAGTTTTCCCACTTTTAACCGAAGTGATTCCAGTTTCCCCTGTTTGGAGATTTGGCAATTTCTTCTTGATACAAATAAAACCAGAATGAATCACGATGTAAGAAACTTGATCTGGACTCATAAAGAAGTTTAGAATCATCCTGAAGTTAAATCAATATCATTGGACTTATGACGAAGAAGTTATCCCACTTTTAACCGAAGTGATTCCAGTTTGCCCAGTTTGGAGATTTGAGAATTTATTCTTGATACTAATAAAACCAGAATGAATCACGATGTAAGAAGCTTGATTTGGACTCATTAATCAGTTTAGAATCACCCTAAAGTTGAATCAATATCATTGGAGTTATGATGAAGAAGTTATCCCACTTTTAACCGAAGTGATTCCAGTTTGCCCTTTTTGGAGATTTGGCAATTTCTTCTTGATACTAATAAAACCAGAATGAATCACGATGTAAGAAGCTTGATTTGGACTCATAAATCAGTGTCGAATCACCCTGAAGTTGACTCAAGATTATATGAGGTATGATGAAGTAGTTATCCCACTTTTAACCGAAGTGATTCCAGTTTGTCATGTTTGGAGATTTGGGAATTTATTCTTGATACTAATAAAACCAGAATGAATCACGATGTAAGAAGCTTTATTTGGACTCATTAATCAGTGTAGAGTCACCCTGAATTTGAATCAATATCATTGGAGTTATGATGAAGAAGTTATCCCACTTTTAACCGAAGTGATTCCAGTTTGCCCTATTTGGAGATTTGGCAATTTCTTCTTGATACAAATAAAACCAGAATGAATCACGATGAAAGAAGCTTGATTTGGACTCATAAATCAGTGTAGAATCATCCTGAAGTTGAATCAATATCATTAGACTTATGTCGAAGAAGTTATCCCACGTTTAACCGTAGTGATTCCAGTTTACCCTGTTTGGAGATTTGGCAATTTCTTCTTGATACAAACAAAACCAGAATGAATCACGATGTAAGAAACTTGATCTGGACTCATAAATAAGTTTAGAATCATCCTGAAGTTGAATCAATATCATTGGACTTATGATGAAGAAGTTATCCCACTTTTAACCGAAGTTATTCCAGTTTGCCCTGTTTGGAGATTTGGGAATTTATTCTTGATACTAATAAAACCAGAATGAATCACGATGTAAGAAGCTTGCTTTGGACTCATTAATAAGTGTAGAATCATCCTGAAGTTGAATCAATATCATTGGACTTATGATGAAGAAGTTATCCCACTTTTAACCGTAGTGATTCCAGTGTACCATGTTTGGAGATTTGGCAATTTCTTCTTGATACAAATAAAACCAGAATGAATCACGATGTAAGAAGCTTGATCTGGACTCATAAATCAGTTTATAATCATCCTGAAGTTGAATCAATATCATTGGACTTATGATGAAGAAGTTATCCCACTTTTAACCGAAGTGATTCCAGTTTGCCCTGTTTAGAGATTTGGGAATTTATTCTTGATACTAATAAAACCAGAATGAATCACGATATAAGAAGCTTGATTTGGAATCATTAATCAGAGTAGAATCACCCTGAAGTTGAATCAATATCATTGGAGTTATGATGAAGAAGTTATCCTACTTTTAACCGAAGTGATTCCATTTTGCCCTGTTTGGAGATTTGGGAATTTATTATTGATACTAATAAAACCAGAATGAATCACGATGTAAGAAGCTTGATTTGGACTCATTAATCAGTGTAGAATCACCCTGAAGTTGAATCAATATCATTGGAGTTATGATGAAGAAGTTATCCCACTTTTAACCGAAATGAATCACGATGTAAGTTGATTCAAGTTTGCCCTATTTGGAGATTTGGTAATTTCTTCTTGATACAAATAAAACCAGAATGAATCACGATGTAAGAAGCTTGATTTGGACTCATAAATCAGTGTAGAATCATCCTGAAGTTGAATCAATATCATTAGACTTATGTCGAAGAAGTTATCCCACGTTTAACCGTAGTGATTCCAGTTTACCCTGTTTGGAGATTTGACAATTTCTTCTTGATACAAACAAAACCAGAATGAATCACGATGTAAGAAACTTAATCTGGACTCATAAATAAGTTTAGAATCATCCTGAAGTTGAATCAATATCATTGGACTTATGATGAAGAAGTTATCCCACTTTTAACCGAAGTGATTCCAGTTTGACCTGTTTAGAGATTTGGGAATTTATTCTTGATACTAATAAAACCAGAATGAATCACGATGTAAAAAGCTTGATTTGGACTCATTAATCAGTGTAGAATCACCCTGAAGTTGAATCAATATCATTGGAGTTATGATGAAGAAGTTATCCTACTTTTAACCGAAGTGATTCCATTTTGCCCTGCTTGGAGATTTGGGAATTTTTTATTGATACTAATAAAACCAGAATGAATCACGATGTAAGAAGCTTGATTTGGACTCATTAATCAGTGTAGAATCACCCTGAAGTTGAATCAATATCATTGGACTTATGATGAAGAAGTTATCCCACTTTTAACCGAAGTGATTCCAGTTTGCCCTCTTTGGAGATTTGGCAACTTATTCTTGATACAATTAAAACCAGAATGAATCACGATGTAAGAAAATTGATTTGGACTCATAAATCAGTGTAGAATCACCCTGAAGTTGAATCAATGTCATTGGAGTTATGATGAAGACGTTATCCCACTTTTAACCAAAGTGATTCCAGTTTGCCCTGTTTGGAGAATTGGCAATTTCCTCTTGATACTAATAAAACCAGAATGAATCACGATGTAAGAAGCTTGATTTGGACTCATAAATCAGTGTCGAATCACCCTGAAGTTTAATCAAGATCATAGGAGTTATGATGAAGAAGTTATCCACTTTTAACCGAAGTGATTCCAGTTTGTCATGTTTGGAGATTTGGGAATTTATTCTTGATACTAATAAAACCAGAATTAATCATGATGTAAGAAGCTTGATTTGGACTCATTAATCAGTGTAGAATCACCCTGAAGTTGAATCAATATCATTGGACTTATGATGAAGAAGTTATCCCACTTTTAACCGAAGTGATTCTAGTTTGCCCTCTTTGGAGATTTGGCAACTTATTCTTGATACCAATAAAACCAAAAAGAATCATGATGTACGAAGCTTGATTTGGACTCATTAATCAGTGTAGAATCACCCTGAAGTTGAATCAATATCATTGGACTTATGATGAAGAAGTTATCCCACTTTTAACCGTAGTGATTCCAGTTTATCCTGTTTGGAGATTTGGTAATTTATTCTTGATACAAATAAAACCAGAATGAATCACGATGTAAGAAGCTTGATATGGACTCATAAATCAGTTTATAATCATCCTGAAGTTGAATCAATATCATTGGACTTATGATGAAGAAGTTATCCCACTTTTAACCGAAGTGATTCCAGTTTGCCCTGTTTGGAGATTTGAGAATTTATTCTTGATACTAATAAAACCAGAATGAATCACGATGTAGGAAGCTTGATTTGGACTCATTAATCAGTGTAGAATCACCCTGAAGTTGAATCAATATCATAGGACTTATGATGAAGAAGTTATCCCACTTTTAACCGAAGTGATTCCAGTTTACCCTCTTTGGAGATTTGGCAACTTATTCTTGATACCATTAAAACCAGAAAGAATCACGATGTAAGAAGCTTGATTTGGACTCATAAATCAGTGTAGAATCATCCTGAAGTTGAATCAATATCATTGGACTTATGATGAAGAAGTTATCCCACTTTTAACCGTAGGGATTCCAGTCTGCCATGTTTGGAGATTTGGCAATTTCTTCTTGATACAAATAAAACCAGAATGAATCACGATGTAAGAAGCTTGGTTTGGACTCATAAATCAGTGTCGAATCACCCTGAAGTTGACTCAAGATTATATGAGGTATGATGAAGTAGTTATCCCACTTTTAACCGAAGTGTTTCCAGTTTGTCATGTTTGGAGATTTGGGAATTTATTCTTGATACTAATAAAACCAGAATGAATCACGATGTAAGAAGCTTTATTTGGACTCATTAATCAGTGTAGAGTCACCCTGAATTTGAATCAATATCATTGGAGTTATGATGAAGAAGTTATCCCACTTTTAACCGAAGTGATTCCAGTTTGCCCTATTTGGAGATTTGGTAATTTCTTCTTGATACAAATAAAACCAGAATGAATCACGATGAAAGAAGCTTGATTTGGACTCATAAATCAGTGTAGAATCATCCTGAAGTTGAATCAATATCATTAGACTTATGTCGAAGAAGTTATCCCACGTTTAACCGTAGTGATTCCAGTTTACCCTGTTTGGAGATTTGGCAATTTCTTCTTGATACAAACAAAACCAGAATGAATCACGATGTAAGAAACTTGATCTGGACTCATAAATAAGTTTAGAATCATCCTGAAGTTTAATCAATATCGTTGGACTTATGATGAAGAAGTTATCCCACTTTTAACCGAAGTTATTCCAGTTTGCCCTGTTTGGAGATTTGGGAATTTATTCTTGATACTAATAAAACCAGAATGAATCACGATGTAAGAAGCTTGCTTTGGACTCATTAATAAGTGTAGAATCATCCTGAAGTTGAATCAATATCATTGGACTTATGATGAAGAAGTTATCCCACTTTTAACCGTAGTGATTCCAGTTTACCATGTTTGGAGATTTGGCAATTTCTTCTTGATACAAATAAAATCAGAATGAATCACGATGTAAGAAGCTTGATCTGGACTCATAAATCAGTTTATAATCATCCTGAAGTTGAATCAATATCATTGGACTTATGATGAAGAAGTTATCCCACTTTTAACCGAAGTGATTCCAGTTTGCCCTGTTTAGAGATTTGGGAATTTATTCTTGATACTAATAAAACCAGAATGAATCACGATATAAGAAGCTTGATTTGGAATCATTAATCAGTGTAGAATCACCCTGAAGTTGAATAAATATCATTGGAGTTATGATGAAGAAGTTATCCTACTTTTAACCGAAGTGATTCCATTTTGCCCTGTTTGGAGATTTGGGAATTTATTATTGATACTAATAAAACCAGAATGAATCACGATGTAAGAAGCTTGATTTGGACTCATTAATCAGTGTAGAATCACCCTGAAGTTGAATCAATATCATTGGAGTTATGATGAAGAAGTTATCCCACTTTTAACCGAAATGAATCACGATGTAAGTTGATTCAAGTTTGCCCTATTTGGAGATTTGGTAATTTCTTCTTGATACAAATAAAACCAGAATGAATCACGATGTAAGAAGCTTGATTTGGACTCATAAATCAGTGTAGAATCATCCTGAAGTTGAATCAATATCATTAGACTTATGTCGAAGAAGTTATCCCACGTTTAACCGTAGTGATTCCAGTTTACCCTGTTTGGAGATTTGACAATTTCTTCTTGATACAAACAAAACCAGAATGAATCACGATGTAAGAAACTTGATCTGGACTCATAAATAAGTTTAGAATCATCCTGAAGTTGAATCAATATCATTGGACTTATGATGAAGAAGTTATCCCACTTTTAACCGAAGTGATTCCAGTTTGCCCTGTTTAGAGATTTGGGAATTTATTCTTGATACTAATAAAACCAGAATGAATCACGATGTAAAAAGCTTGATTTGGACTCATTAATCAGTGTAGAATCACCCTGAAGTTGAATCAATATCATTGGAGTTATGATGAAGAAGTTATCCTACTTTTAACCGAAGTGATTCCATTTTGCCCTGTTTGGAGATTTGGGAATTTATTATTGATACTAATAAAACCAGAATCTCACGATGTAAGAAGCTTGATTTGGACTCATTAATCAGTGTAGAATCACCCTGAAGTTGAATCAATATCATTGGACTTATGATGAAGAAGTTATCCCACTTTTAACCGAAGTGATTCCAGTTTGCCCTCTTTGGAGATTTGGCAATTTATTCTTGATACCATTAAAACCAGAATGAATCACGATGTAAGAAAATTGATTTGGACTCATAAATCAGTGTAGAATCACCCTGAAGTTGAATCAATGTCATTGGAGTTATGATGAAGACGTTATCCCACTTTTAACCGAAGTGATTCCAGTTTGCCCTGTTTGGAGAATTGGCAATTTCCTCTTGATACTAATAAAACCAGAATGAATCACGATGTAAGAAGCTTGATTTGGACTCATAAATCAGTGTCCAATCACCCTGAAGTTTAATCAAGATCATAGGAGTTATGATGAAGAAGTTATCCACTTTTAACCGAAGTGATTCCAGTTTGTCATGTTTGGAGATTTGGGAATTTATTCTTGATACTAATAAAACCAGAATTAATCATGATGTAAGAAGCTTGATTTGGACTCATTAATCAGTGTAGAATCACCCTGAAGTTGAATCAATATCATTGGACTTATGATGAAGAAGTTATCCCACTTTTAACCGAAGTGATTCTAGTTTGCCCTCTTTGGAGATTTGGCAACTTATTCTTGATACCATTAAAACCAAAAAGAATCATGATGTACGAAGCTTGATTTGGACTCATTAATCAGTGTAGAATCATCCTGAAGTTGAATCAATATCATTGGACTTATGATGAAGAAGTTATCCCACTTTTAACCGTAGTGTTTCCAGTTTATCCTGTTTGGAGATTTGGTAATTTATTCTTGATACAAATAAAACCAGAATGAATCACGATGTAAGAAGCTTGATATGGACTCATAAATCAGTTTATAATCATCCTGAAGTTGAATCAATATCATTGGACTTATGATGAAGAAGTTATCCCACTTTTAACCGAAGTGATTCCAGTTTGCCCTGTTTGGAGATTTGAGAATTTATTCTTGATACTAATAAAACCAGAATGAATCACGATGTAGGAAGCTTGATTTGGACTCATTAATCAGTGTAGAATCACCCTGAAGTTGAATCAATATCATAGGACTTATGATGAAGAAGTTATCCCACTTTTAACCGAAGTGATTCCAGTTTACCCTCTTTGGAGATTTGGCAACTTATTCTTGATACCATTAAAACCAGAAAGAATCACGATGTAAGAAGCTTGATTTGGACTCATAAATCAGTGTAGAATCATCCTGAAGTTGAATCAATATCATTGGACTTATGATGAAGAAGTTATCCCACTTTTAACCGTAGGGATTCTAGTCTGCCATGTTTGGAGATTTGGCAATTTCTTCTTGATACAAATAAAACCAGAATGAATCACGATGTAAGAAGCTTGGTTTGGACTCATAAATCAGTGTAGAATAATCCTGAATTTGAATCAATATCATTGGACTTATGATGAAGAAGTTATCCCACTTTTAACCGAAGTGATTCCAGTTTGTCATGTTTGGAGATTTGGGAATATATTCTTGATACTAATAAAACCAGAATGAATCACGATGTAAGAAGCTTGATTTGGACTCATTAATCAGTGTAGAATCACCCTGAAGTTGAATCAATATCATTGGACTTATGATGAACAAGTTATCCCACTTTTAACCGAAGTGATTCCAGTTTACCCTCTTTGGAGATTTGGCAACTTATTCTTGATACCATTAAAACCAGAAAGAATCACGATGTAAGAAGCTTGATTTGGACTCATAAATCAGTGTAGAATCATCCTGAAGTTGAATCAATATCATTGGACTTATGATGAAGAAGTTATCCCACTTTTAACTGTAGTGATTCCAGTCTGCCATGTTTGGAGATTTGGCAATTTCTTCTTGATACAAATAAAACCAGAATGAATCACGATGTAAGAAGCTTGGTTTGGACTCATAAATCAGTGTAGAATAATCCTGAAGTTGAATCAATATAATTGGACTTATGATGAAGAAGTTATCCCACTTTTAACCGAAGTGATTCCAGTTTGTCCTGTTTGGAGATTTGGGAATTTATTCTTGATAGTCTAAATCAAGCTTCTTACGTCGTGATTCATTCTGGTTTTATTAGTATCAAGAAGAAATTGCCAAATCTCCAAACAGGGCAAACTGGAATCACTTCGGTTAAAAGTGGATAACTTCTTCATCATAACTCCAATGATATTGATTCAACTTCAGGGTGATTCTACACTGATTAATGAGTCCAAATCAAGATTCTTACATCGTGATTCATTCTGGTTTTATTAGTATCAATAATAAATTCCCAAATCTCCAAACAGGACAAACTGGAATCACTTCGGTTAAAAGTGGGATAACTTCTTCATCATAAGTCCAATGATATTGATTCTACTTCAGGGTGATTTGACACTGATTTATGAGTCCAGATCAAGTTTCTTACATCGTGATTCTGATGTGATCATGGACCGGATCACTAAGGAGAACAAGGAGAGTCTAGATGAGCCACATGAAGCCACATTGCACCAGCAGCCTGGTGATGATGCTCTAGCCATTCCTGAAGGTCCCATGACTCGTTCCAGAGTCAAGAAGCTCAAAGAGAATGTTGTTGGATTACTCACTTCACATCCACAACAAGAAAGTCTTGGACAAGGTCTGATCCGAGATGTCTTGATCACCATTCAAGCCATCTCTACATCAAGCTGTGATGTGATCATGGACCGGATCACTAAGGAAAACAAGGAGAGTCTAGATGAGCCACATGAAGCCACATTGCACCAGCAGCCTGGTGATGATGCTCTAGCCATTCCTGAAGGTCCCATGACTCGTTCCAGAGTCAAGAAGCTCAAAGAGAATGTTGTTGGATTACTCACTTCACATCCACAACAAGAAAGTCTTGGACAAGGTCTGATCCGAGATGTCTTGATCACCATTCAAGCCATCTCTACATCAAGCTGAGTTAGTGTCTAGGCAAGACATGGGGTACGTGCTCTTTTCCTTGATTTTGGTTTTGTCCCATGAGGTTTTCCGGAGGAAGGTTTTTAACGAGGCCACAACTTGTCTTCACATCACTTAGGCCCTATCTCGGTCCAAGGCTAAAGAAGTTTACATTTTCATTTCATTTTAAAGCTTATGTTAAACTTAAACTATAGTTTCCTTTTCTTGCTTATGTCCAAAACCCTAGAGAGCATGTTCTCTGGTTTCTCCTTATTTAAATGGGTCTCTAAACCCTATTGTACTCATCCATCTTTTAATCAACAAGTTATCTTTTCTCCTTGACGGCTCTCTCTCTAGAAAGTGTGTCGAGTCTGGTGTGTAATATCCAGAGACCTAAGGGTGTCTAATTTGGTGTGTCATATCCGAGTTATTCATCTAGGAGTATCAAGAGATCATCCATCCCTCTTGTGTCACCATTCAATCCACAAACCTTGAAGAACTTGAGTCTCTGATTCGTTCTTGCAAGGATCTATCCATTCCCATCAACCAAAGAGCATCCTAGGGGCGCATCAAGTGGTATCAGAGCAACTTTGGTTGGGAAGTACTCGTTTTCTCTCTTGTTTCTTTTTGTTTCATCTGTGTTTCATCTCTATCACCTTGAGTAATCAGTAGAACTAATCTGTTTAGGGCTGCTCGAGTTTCATAAGAGATTAGACAAGGATTCATAAACTTTCCTTTTTTGGCTTTTGCGGAAGCCCTAGAGAGAGAGAAACCCTAGCCGCATGTCCTTACCTTTGTAGATCACTTGTTCATCTGGTTAACTTGTTAATCACCTTGAACACGAGTAGATTAAGGTTGTTAGGGTGCTAGAAAACCTTAGAGAAGAATAGAAAAAGTTTAGAGGTTTTTCCTTTTTGCTTGGTAGGCAAAAACCCTTTCCTTTTTACCTAGCCGATTTTCTCCTTTTTGCTTTTGTCTTGCAAAACAAGCTTGGTTTCTTTTCCTTTTTGCTTATCTTGTTACCTAGAAACCTTTTACTGGTTATTTGTGTTTACCTTTGTGCAGGAAGCATGGTCTCCGAGTCTGAAGAAGAAGCTGAACTCGTCAGGAAGAACAAGCTTCTCATGGAGGCTATGTCGGCTCAACTCAACCAGTACATGGTGGCAACCATGACCGAGATGATGAGGACCAACCTCAATGACATCCGGAGAGAGCTCAGAGAAGACATCAGGAGAGCTACTAGTCAATTGCCAAACCAAGAGACTAGGAGAGAAGAGAGACCTCATGCAACTCGCCAAGAGCATGATGGTTATGAGGAGACTGACAATGAGTATGAACACCTCAGTTCATCCTCAAGACTAAACCAAAGAAGACATAGGCGTGTCCAAGAGAGAAGGATGAACCAGGGAGATGAGCTTGCTGGTTTGAAGATCAAGATACCCCCATTCCATGGCAAAGCTGATCCGGATGCCTACCTTGAGTGGGAGAAGAAGATTGAGTTAGTCTTTCAGTGTAAGCAGTACACAAACCACAAGAAGATTCAGATTGCTGCCACTGAGTTCTATGACTATGCTCTAAGTTGGTGGGATCAGTACATCACAACTCGTAGGAGGAATGGAGAGGAACCAGTTGAGACTTGGACCGAGATGAAGTCTATCATGCGCAAGAGGTTTGTTCCAAGTCATTACCACAGAGACTTGCATCACCGGCTCAGGAAACTTACCCAAGGATCAAGATCAGTGGAGGAGTATTACCAGGAGATGGAGTTACTCATGCTAAGGGCTAGCATATCAGAAGATAGAGAAGCAACCATGTCAAGGTTCCTATGTGGTTTAAACCGAGAGATACAAGAAAATGTTGAGATGCAACATTATGTGGAGCTTGAAGAGATGCTACACAAGGCTATTCTTGTGGAGCAACAGCTCAAGAGGAAGGGACATTCACGCAACCACTATGGCTCTAACCGGTTACACAACACCAAGGAAGAGAAGTCACCTTATCGTAAGGAGTCTAAACCATTCCAGAAGGATCACAAGTCCTATCCAAGAGAAGAGACCAAACCAAGCAGTGCCCTTGACAAGGGCAAAGGCAAGGTTGAAGCTTCTAGTTCCAGGGCTCGTGATGTCAAGTGTTTCAAGTGCCAAGGAAGAGGTAATTATGCCAATGAATGTACCAACAAGAGAGTCATGATCTTGCTGGAAGATGGGGAGTATGCCTCAGAAGATGACAACACCGAGTCTGACCAAGAAGACACTGAAGAAGAACATGAAGAAGGACCAGTCCAGGGGAAGCTTTTAGTAGCAAGAAGGCTTCTAAGCTTGCAAAACAAGGCTGAGGAGCTAGAGCAACGTGAGAACCTCTTCTACACCCGGTGCTTGGTCCAAGGAAAAGTGTGCAGCCTCATTGTTGATGGAGGTAGTTGTGTGAATGCTGCGAGTGAAACCATGGTCAAGAAGTTGGGATTGAAGGTTCAGAAACATCCCAAACCTTACCGGTTACAATGGCTGAATGAAGAAGGCACCATGAAGGTTTCAAGTCAAGTCCTTATTCCCTTATCCATTGGGAGATATGAAGATGAAGTCTTGTGTGATGTGTTGCCTATGGAAGCTGGACACATACTTCTTGGAAGACCTTGGCAATCTGATCGCCGAGTTATCCATGATGGCTACACCAACAAGCACTCCTTTGAGTACAAGGGACGCAAGACCACCCTGGTTCCCTTGACACCCAAGGAAGTACAACAATATCAGATTCAACTCCAAAAGAAGAAGGAGATTGATTTAAAACCGGCTGGAACTAAGCAGCCAAACTTCTATGCTAACATGGGTGATATCAAAAGAACTCCCCACTCTAAACAATCTGCTATCTTACTTGTGCTTAAGGAAGCTCTTTTGAACTTAACAGATTGTACACCGGTGTATCCGAGTGAAATGGTTTCTCTTTTGCAGGAGTTTCAAGATGTATTTCCAGAAGACAATCCCATTGGTTTACCACCTTTGAGAGGGATTGAGCACCAGATAGACTTTGTTCCAAGATCTACATTTCCAAACCGTCCAGCATACAGAACCAACCCGGTTGAGACCAAGGAGTTGCAAAGACAAGTAGAGGAACTCATGGAGAAGGGCTATATCCGAGAGAGTTTGAGCCCATGTGCTGTACCAGTGCTCCTAGTTCCTAAGAAAGATGGTACATGGCGTATGTGTGTTGATTGTAGATCAATCAACAACATCACAGTGAAGTATCGCCACCCTATCCCTAGACTTGATGATATGCTTGATGAATTACATGGTTCTTGCATCTTTTCTAAGATAGATTTAAAAAGTGGTTATCATCAGATTAGGATGAAAGAAGGAGATGAATGGAAGACTGCATTTAAAACTAAACATGGATTATATGAGTGGTTAGTTATGCCATTTGGATTAACCAATGCACCTAGTACATTCATGAGGTTAATGAATCATGTTCTTAGATCATTCATAGGCATTTCTGTTGTAGTATACTTTGATGACATCTTAGTATATAGCAAGAACTTAGAAGAACATCTAGATCATCTTAGGACTGTCCTGAATGTTTTAAGGAATGAAAAGCTTTATGCCAACTTGAAGAAGTGCACCTTTTGCACGGATAACTTGGTTTTCCTAGGCTTTGTTGTGAGTGCAGATGGAGTTAAGGTCGATGAGGAGAAGATCAAAGCCATCAAAGACTGGCCGAGCCCAACCACAGTAGGAGAAGTGAGGAGTTTCCATGGGCTTGCTGGGTTCTATAGGCGATTTGTGAGAGACTTTAGCACCATTGCAGCTCCCTTGACTGAAGTGATAAAGAAGGATGTTGGATTCAAGTGGGGAGAAGCACAAGAGAAGGCTTTCCAGAGCCTAAAAGAGAAGCTTACTCAATCACCTCTCCTTATGCTTCCTGATTTTAATAAAACATTTGAAATAGAATGTGATGCCTCAGGAATTGGAATTGGTGCTGTGTTGATGCAGGATAGGAAACCTATAGCATACTTCAGTGAGAAGCTTGGAGGAGCCACTCTCAACTATAAACAAGGTAAGGACAACATAGTTGCTGATGCACTATCTCGGAGGTATGTTCTCTTGACCACCCTAGATGCTAAGTTACTTGGGTTTGACCAGATAAAGGATATGTATGACACTGACCATGATTTCAAGGAAGCCTATGCTTCTTGTGCTAGGTTTGCTGCAGGGCATTACTTTAGACAAGAAGGCTACTTGTTTTATGACAATAGATTGTGTGTGCCTAACTGCTCTTTGAGAGATCTTTTTGTCAGGGAATCCCATGGGGGCAGTCTAATGGGACACTTTGGGATTGCCAAGACATTAAAAGTTTTGCAGGATCACTTCTATTGGCCACACATGAAGAGAGATGTGGAAAGAATCTGTGGGAGGTGTGCTACTTGCAAGCATGCCAAGTCCCAAGTCCAATCCCAGGGTTTGTATACTCCTTTACCCATTCCACACCATCCCTGGAATGACATTTCCATGGACTTTATTGTAGGATTACCTAGGACTAGAACAGGAAAGGATTCAATCTTTGTGGTTGTTGATAGGTTCTCTAAGATGGCACATTTCATAGCATGTCACAAAACTGATGATGCATTGCACGTTGCTAACTTGTTCTTTAAAGAGGTTGTTCGCTTGCATGGCATGCCTAGGACTATAGTTTCTGATAGGGACACTAAGTTTCTTAGTTACTTCTAGAAGACACTTTGGTCTAAGCTAGGCACTAAACTGTTGTTTTCTACTACATGTCATCCACAAACTGATGGACAAACTGAAGTAGTTAATAGAACCTTAAGAACACTCCTGCGTGCATTCATTAAAAAGAACTTAAGGACATGGGAAGAATACTTACCACACTGTGAATTTGCATACAATCATGCTATGCATTCTGCTTCTAAGTATTCACCTTTTGAGATTGTTTATGGGTTCAATCCCACCTCTCCTTTGGATCTAATGCCTTTACCTGAGTGTGAAAGGATCAGTCTAGATGGCAAGAAGAAAGCAGAGATGGTCCAACGGATCCATGAGAAGGCTAGACAAAACACTGAGCAGAAGACCAAGCTTTATGAGAAGCAAGCTAACAAGGGGAGACGTGTGAAAACCGTTGAAGTTGGTGACCAAGTTTGGTTGCACCTGAGGAAGGATAGGTTCCCCAACGAGAGGAAGTCCAAGCTGATGCCAAGGGTTGATGGACCCTTCGAGATCATCCACAAGATCAATGACAATGCCTACAAACTTGATCTCCAAGGTAAGTATGATGTATCAAATAGCTTCATTGTCACTGACTTTGCTCCTTTTGCTGTAGATGAACCTTATTTGAGGATAAATCCTTTTCAAGAGGGAGGGGAAGATGTGATCATGGACCGGATCACTAAGGAGAACAAGGAGAGTCTAGATGAGCCACATGAAGCCACATTGCACCAGCAGCCTGGTGATGATGCTCTAGCCATTCCTGAAGGTCCCATGACTCGTTCCAGAGTCAAGAAGCTCAAAGAGAATGTTGTTGGATTACTCACTTCACATCCACAACAAGAAAGTCTTGGACAAGGTCTGATCCGAGATGTCTTGATCACCATTCAAGCCATCTCTACATCAACCTGAGTTAGTGTCTAGGCAAGACATGGGGTGCGTGCTCTTTACCTTGCTTTTGGTTTTGTCCCATGAGGTTTTCCGGAGGAAGGTTTTTAACTAGGCCACAACTTGTCTTCACATCACTTAGGCCCTATCTTGGTCCAAGGCTAAAGAAGTTTACATTTTCATTTCATTTTAAAGCTTATGTTAAACTTAAACTATAGTTTCCTTTTCTTGCTTATGTCCGAAACCCTAGAGAGCATGTTCTCTGGTTTCTCCTTATTTAAATGGGTCTCTAAACCCTATTGTACTCATCCATCTTTTAATCAACAAGTTATCTTTTCTCCTTGACGGCTCTCTCTCTAGAAAGTGTGTCGAGTCTGGTGTGTAATATCCAGAGACCTAAGGGTGTCTAATTTGGTGTGTCATATCCGAGTTATTCATCTAGGAGTATCAAGAGATCATCCATCCCTCTTGTGTCACCATTCAATCCACAAACCTTGAAGAACTTGAGTCTCTGATTCGTTCTTGCAAGGATCTATCCATTCCCATCAACCAAAGAGCATCCTAGGGGTGCATCAGATTCATTCTGGTTTTATTAGTATCAAGAAGAAATTGCCAAATCTCCAAACAGGGCAAACTGGAATCACTTCGGTTAAAAGTGGGATAACTTCTTCATCATAACTCCTATGATCTTGAGTCAACTTCAGGGTGATTGAAACTGATTTATGAGTCCAAATCAAGCTTCTTACATCGTGATACATTCTGGTTTTGTTAGTATCAAGAAGAAATTGCCAAATCTCCAAACAGGGCAAACTGGAATCACTTCGGTTAAAAGTGGGATAACTTCTTCATCATAACTCCAATGATATTGATTCATCTTCAGGGTGATTCTACACTGATTAATGAGTCAAAATCAAGCTTCTTACATGGTGAATCATTCTGGTTTTATTAGTATCAAGAATAAATTCCCAAATCTCCAAACAGGGCAAACTGGAATCACTTCGGTTAAAAGTGGGATAACTTCTTCATCATAACTCCAATGATATTGATTCAACTTCAGGGTGATTCTACACTGATTAATGAGTCCAAATCAAGCTTCTTACATCGTGATTCATTCTGGTTTATTAGTATCAAGAATAAATTCCCAAATCTCCAAACAGGGCAAACTGGAATCACTTCGGTTAAAAGTGGGATAACTTCTTCATCATAACTCCAATGATATTGATTCAACTTCAGGGTGATTCTACACTGATTAATGAGTCCAAATCAAACTTCTTACATCGTGATTCATTCTGGTTTTATTAGTATCAAGAAAAATTCCCAAATCTCCAAACAGGGCAAACTGGAATCACTACGTTTAAAAGTGGGATAACTTCTTCATCATAACTCCTATGATCTTGAGTCAACTTAAGGGTGATTCAACACTGATTTATGAGCCTAAATCAAGCTTCTTACGTCGTGATTCATTATGGTTTTATTAGTATCAAGAAGAAATTGCCAAATCTCCAAACAGGGCAAACTGGAATCACTTCGGTTAAAAGTGGGATAACTTCTTCATCATAACTCCAATGATATTGATTCAACTTCAGGGTGATTCTACACTGATTAATGAGTCCAAATCAAGCTTCTTACATCGTGATTCATTCTGGTTTTATTAGTATCAAGAATAAATTCCCAAATCTTCAAATAGGACAAACTGGAATAACTTCGGTTAAAAGTGGGATAACTTCTTCATCATAAGTCCAATGATATTGATTCAACTTCAGGGTGATTCGACACTGATTTATGAGTCCAGATCAAGTTTCTTACATCGTGATTAATTCTGGTTTTATTAGTATCAAGAAGAAATTGCCAAATCTCCAAACAGGGCAAACTGGAATCACTTCGGTTAAAAGTGGGATAACTTCTTCATCATACCTCCAATGATATTGACTCAACTTCAGGGTGATTCTACACTGATTAATGAGTCCAAATCAAGCTTCTTACATCGTGATTCATTCTGTTTTTTTTAGTATCAAAAATAAATTCCCAAATCTCCAAACAGGGAAAACTGGAATCACTTCGGTTAAAAGTGGGATAACTTCTTCATCATAAGTCCTATGATCTTGAGTCAACTTCAGGGTGATTCGACACTGATTTATGAGTCCAAATCAAGCTTCTTACATCGTGATTCATTCTGGTTTTATTAGTATCAAGAATAAATTCCCAAATCTCCAAACAGGGCAAACTGGAATCACTTCGGTTAAAAGTGGGATAACTTCTTCATCATAAGTCCAATGATATTGATTCAACTTCAGGATGATTCTACACTGATTTATGAGTCTAAATCAATCTTCTTACATCGTAATTCATTCTGGTTTTATTTGTATCAAGAATAAATTCCCAAATCTCCGAACAGGGTAAACTGGAATCACTTTGGTTAAAAGTGGGATAACTTCTTCATCATAACTCCTATGATATTGAGTCAACTTCAGGGTGATTTGACACTGATTTATGAGTCCAAATCAAGCTTCTTACATTGTGATACATTCTGGTTTTATTAGTATCAAGAAGAAATTGCCAAATCTCCAAACAGGGTAAACTGGAATCACTTCGGTTAAAAGTGGGATAACTTCTTCATCATAAGTCCAATGATATTGATTCAACTTCAGGGTGATTATACACTGATTAATGAGTCCAAATCAAGCTTCTTACATCGTGATTCATTCTGGTTTTATTTGTATCAAGAAGAAATTCCCAAATCTCCAAATAGGGCAGACTGGAATCACTTCGGTTAAAAGTGGGATAACTTCTTCATCATAAGTCCTATGATCTTGATTCAACTTCAGGATGATTCTAAACTGATTTATGAGTCCAGATCAAATGTCTTACATCGTGATTCTGATGTGATCATGGAAAGCACCAAGCATGCAACCTTTAAGAGTGCATATGATGTGATCATGGACCGGATCACTAAGGAGGACAAGGAGAGTCTAGATGAGCCACATGAAGCCACAATGCATCAACCACTTGGTGAGGATGCTCTAGCCATTCCTGAAGGTCCCATGACTCGTTCCAGAGTCAAGAAGCTAAAGGAGAATGTTGTTGGATTACTCACTTCACATCCACAACAAGAAGGTCTTGGACAAGGTTTGATCCGAGATGTCTTGATCACCATTCAAGCCATCTCTACACCAAACTGAGTTAGTGTCTAGGCAAGACATGGGGTGCGTGCTCTTTTCCTTGCTTTTGGTTTTGTCCCACGAGGTTTTCCAGGAGGAAGGTTTTTAACGAGGCCACAACTTGTCTACATATCACCTAAGTGCTATTCTCGGTCCAAGACTAATAGAAGTTGCATTTTATTTCATTTTAAACTTATAGACTATAGTTTTAGTTCTTTCCTTTTTTTGATTCATGTCGAAACCCTAGAGGATTTGTCTCTGGTTTCTTATTTAAAGGGTTCTCTACACCCTTTTGTAATCATCCAGTCTTTTATTAAACAAGTTACATTCATCTTATACGGCTCTCTCTCTCTAAAAGAAGTGTGCCGAGTTCTGGTGTGTCATATCCAGAGTCTAAGGGTGTTTAGTTTGGTGTGTCATATCCAAACCATTCATCTAGGAGTATCAAGAGACCATTCATCCCTCTTGTGTTACCATTCAATCCACACGCCTTGAAGAACTTGAGTCTCTGATTCGTTCTTGCAAGGATCTATCCATTCCCATCAACCAAAGAGCATCCTAGGTGTTGAATAAGCTGATTAATGATAGAGGAAGCATAGGGGATTTGGGAGGATTTGAGTTTGGGGTGTCCGTACAATTGGCCGTACAAAGGCCGTACAATGGCCGTACACCCAAACTTACCTTGAAGATGAAGTTACCCGGGGAAGAGGTTAATCGACCAAGAGTTACCTTGATCACTTACCACGCGGGAAGCTTGACCAAAAGGATAAGAGAGGCGCGTCTCTGACAGGCTGGCTCATGGCTGGAAGAGCATCTGGTCAAGATCCCTTTGGCATCAAACGTGTGGAGCTTCTGGTCCAAGCATTTCAAATAGACGCTCCTCCCCGGCTTGACCACACATGCTTTTGGTCTTTGTTAACGTTGAAACCTTATCCTAATCTCCTCTATATATTGTAAAGCTTGCTTATCATTAATCATAACGAGTATTTCAGTCTCTCTCTCTTGTTTATCTCTCTACACTCTCTCATGGTTTCTCTTAAGTCTACCCGGATCTCTCTTCATTTTCTTGTCTAAGTCTCTCTATTCTCTCGATCCTTCACTCTTTCTTCTGTTTATACTCAAGTTTCTCTCAAGATTTCATGGTATCAGAGCCAGGTTACGTTAAATCTGGGTTGTGATTGTTGAAGAACTCAAGAACACACTTTTTGATCCGGAAATCACAAGATGGAGAACACCAAGACTACTGTCATTCCGGTTACTCTAAAAGGTGGGAACTACTTGTTATGGTCTCGTGTGGTGAAGACCGCAGTGGGGAGCAAGGGCCTGTGGAGTCATGTCCTCGAAGATGAAGCTCCAAAGATCATCACCAAGGAAGGTGATAAGGAGGTGGTCGTGTGTGATGAAGGGAAGTGGATGCAAGAGGATCTACTGGTAATGTCTATCCTTCAAAGCTCATTAGATCCATCTATTCTGGAAGCATATAGCTACTGTGAGAAGGCAAAAGACTTGTGGGATACGCTTCAGAAAGTGTATGGGAACATCTCAAACCTCACTAGGGTATTTGAGATAAAGCGAGCAATCAACAACCTTGCTCAAGAAGACATGGAGTTTACCAAGCATTTGGGAAAGTTTAGAGCTTTATGGTCAGAGCTTGAGATGCTGAGGCCTAGTACTACTGATCCTGATGAGCTCAATGAGAGGCGTGAGCAGGATAAGGTGTTTGGTCTACTACTCACACTCAACTCCTCCTATAACGATTTGATCAAGCATATCCTGAGGTCAGAGAAGCTGCCAACTCTTGAGGAAGTATGCTCACAAATCCAGAAGGAACAAGGTTCATTGGGACTCTTTGGAGGAAAGGGGGAGCTTACTCTAGCTAACCAAGCTGAGGTGCCTCAAGCAAACAAGGTCAACCGGTATGAAGATAGGCGTGGCAATGGAAGCTATGAGGAAAGGAGGTTTAATGGTAACTGTGATCATTGCAAGAGACATGGTCACAAGAAGAGTCAGTGCTGGATCCTTCACCCTCACCTCAAACCGGCCAAGTTCAACAAGGAGAGGGAAGCAAGGGCAAATGTCACATATGGAGCAAGTGATCAACACGGAGCTGGTACCTCAAGTCGCTCAAATGAAGCTGAGAACCGAGAAGGGGGTGAGAGCAAGGCTTTGGTAACCTACACTGCTCAACAGACCAACCAGCCAACCAGGACCAATGAGCATGAGTTCATCCGGAGGTCAGACATGGATGCACTCATCAAAATGCTCAAGGAGAATGGTAACACTTTTGGTAATATCAATGGGTATTCTTTTGGTGCATCTAAGACTGCTAGTTTCCTTGATCATACTGATAATGTCTATACTCATGCTAGAATAATTGGTCAATCTCATACTGCTCATAACATAACTAAGCCTTTGATAATTGATTCTGGTGCATCTCATCACATGATAAGTGATACGAGTCTTATTAGAGATATAGAACCAGCAAATGGACATGTTATGATTGCTAATGGAGATAGGATTCCAATTAGAGGTATAGGCAAGTTGAAACTGTTTGATAAGGAAACAAGAGCTTTCTATATGCCTGAATTCACCTCAAACCTGTTGTCTGTTAAGAAGTGCACTACTGATCTTAATTGTAATGTTATCTTTAGCCCTAATGATGTGAAGTTTCAGGATATTGAGAGCAGTCAGTTGGTTGGACAAGGAGTGACAAAAGGCGATCTATATTTGCTTGAAGAGCTTACTTCCTTTCCTGATCATAGATGTTCATTTACTTCTGTTTCTACTTCTGGTTTGAATAAGAATGCTTTGTGGCATGCTAGACTAGGACATCCTCATGTTAGAGCTTTAAACTTAATGGTTCCAGGTGTTGTGTTTGAAAATAATGATTGTGAAGCTTGTATCTTAGGCAAGCATTGTAAGACTGTGTTTCATAAATCCACAACTATCTATGATCATTGCTTTGATTTAATTCACTCGGATGTTTGGACTGCCCCTTGTTTGTCTAGGGAGAACCATAAGTACTTTGTTACATTCATAGATGAGAAGTCTAAATACACCTGGATAACCTTGATTCCATCTAAAGATAGGGTGCTTGATGCATTTAGAAATTTTCAAAACTATGTAACTAACCATTTCAATGCCAAGCTTAAAATTTTTAGATCAGATAATGGTGGGGAGTATACAAGTCAAGCATTCAAGCAACACCTATCTCAACATGGAATTCTCCACCAAACAAGCTGTCCATATACACCTCAACAGAATGGAGTGGCAGAGAGAAAGAACAGACACCTTATGGAGGTAGCACGGTCTATGATGTTCCAAGCTAATGTTCCAAAGAGGTTCTGGAGTGATGCAGTGTCTACTGCTTGTTATCTGATCAATAGAACACCAACCAGAATCCTTGAGGATAAGTCACCATTTGAGGTTTTGAACAAGCATAGACCAACCTTAGACCATCTCCGGGTCTTTGGTTGCCTCTGTTTTGTTCTCAAACCAGGAGAGCTAAGGAACAAGTTGGAGGCAAAGAGCACAAAGGGGATGTTCATAGGGTACTCGCCAACTCAAAAGGGGTACAAGTGTTATGATCCAGAAACAAGAAGAGTTCTGGTGTCAAGGGATGTAAAGTTTGTGGAGGATAGAGGCTTCTATGAAGAGAAGAACCAGACAGAGTTAAAAGACTTAGCTACTGACAAGGCATCTAATTTGAGGATCATCCTGGAGAGTCTTGGGATCAACATGTCTCAAGATCAACAACATGGAGGAGGACAACATCAGGGTCCCCCCACTACTGAAGGAAATCAAGCTCCCCACCTTGATCATGAGGGGGGGAATGGAATTGGAACTGATCAGAATCAAGATGAAGAAGGATCAGGCACTCATGATCAAGATGGCGATCAAGGAAATGTGGAGGAAGAAGGAGGAGATGACCAAGATGAGCATGAAGAAGGAGAGGTAGACCAACCTCAACCTGCTGTTCAACCACTGAGGAGGAGTACAAGAGTGAGACACCCTCCATCCAACTGGATAAACACCAGAGTTTATTACAATGCGCAGGCTGTTGAACATCCATCTCAAGTATCTTGCTCCTTAGCATTCTATCCTGAAGATCACTGTGCCTTTATGACAAGTCTGGATGAGAGCTATGTTCCAGCATCCTATGAGGAAGCAATCAAGGATAAGGAATGGAAGGAATCAGTAGGAGCTGAGGCTGATGCAATGGTTAAGAATGACACTTGGTATGAGAGTGAGCTGCCAAGAGGGAAGAAGGCAGTGTCTAGTAGGTGGATCTTCACAATTAAGTACCTAGCAAATGGGAAGGTGGATAGAAAGAAGACCAGATTGGTTGCTAGAGGATTTACTCAGACTTATGGTGAAGATTACCTAGACACTTTTGCTCCAGTTGCAAAGCTTCACACCATCAGGATAGTATTGTCAGTGGCAGTGAACTTGGAATGGGATCTTTGGCAAATGGATGTAAAGAATGCATTCCTTCAAGGAGAACTTGAAGATGAAGTCTACATGTATCCTCCACCTGGTTTGGAACATTTGGTGAAGAAAGGAAACGTTCTAAGGTTGAGGAAAGCTATATATGGTCTTAAGCAGTCACCAAGAGCATGGTACAACAAACTCAGCACCACCTTGAATGGGAGAGGCTTCAAAAGGTCTGAACTCGACCACACCCTCTTCACTCTCATTACATCCTCAGGTATAGTTGTCCTCCTAGTATATGTTGATGATATCATCATTACTGGAAGTGACAAGGCAGGTATACAATCTACTAAAGACTATCTAAAATCTGTCTTTGAAATTAAAGATTTGGGGGAGATGAAATACTTTCTTGGAATTGAGTTATGTAGGTCTAAGGAAGGTTTATTTCTGTCCCAAAGAAAGTATACACTTGATCTTTTGAAAGATGCAGGGATGTATGGAGGGAAGACATCTAGAACTCCTCTTGAAGATGGATATAAAGTGCCACGTGAGGGGGAGATTGAAGATAGTCCACCATTTCAAGATTCCAAGCTTTACAGAAAGCTTGTTGGTAAGTTAATTTACTTAACCATAACAAGACCTGATATATGCTTTGCTGTGAATCAGGTGAGTCAACATATGCAAGCCCCAAAGGAGCATCACTGGAACATGGTGAAGAGATTGCTCATGTACCTGAATGGATCAATCAACCAAGGAGTTTGGATGGGTTGCAACAAGAGTACTGAAGTGGTAGGGTACTGTGATGCTGATTGGGCTGGGGATAGGATGGATAGGAAGTCCACAACCGGTTATTGCACATTCATTGGAGGGAATCTGGTCACTTGGAAGAGCAAGAAGCAAAAGGTGGTGTCATGCTCAAGCGCAGAAGCTGAATATAGAGCCATGCTGAAGCTGACAAATGAGTTAGTTTGGATGAAGGGCATACTGAAGCACTTGGGGGTTGATCAAGACACGCCTATGACCATGCATTGTGACAACCAAGCTGCCATCCACATTGCCTCCAACTCGGTGTTCCATGAAAGAACAAAGCACATTGAAGTGGATTGCCACAAGGTGAGGCAAATGATTGTATCCGGGGACATCTTACCTTGCTACACAAGGAGTGAGGATCAACTAGCTGATGTGTTTACCAAGGCAGCCAGACAGAAGACCATTGAGTCCATTCACACGAGGTTAGGACTCATTGATCTCACCAGAAGGAGCTGAGCCCCTTTGTCATGAGGTCTTTACTCTTTTCCTTGTCAAGGTTTTATCCCTAAGGAGGGTTTTCTTTGATAAGGTTTTTAATGAGGAAGATCTCATGGCATCCAAGCTTGACTGATTCCCATAGTCAAGCTTGAGGGGGAGTGTTGAATAAGCTGATTAATGATAGAGGAAGCATAGAGGATTTGGGAGGATTTGAGTTTGGGGTGTCCGTACAATTGGCCGTACAAAGGCCGTACAATGGCCGTACACCCAAACTTACCTTGAAGATGAAGTTACCCGGGGAAGAGGTTAATCGACCAAGAGTTACCTTGATCACTTACCACGCGGGAAGCTTGACCAAAAGGATAAGAGAGGCGCGTCTCTGACAGGCTGGCTCATGGCTGGAAGAGCATCTGGTCAAGATCCCTTTGGCATCAAACGTGTGGAGCTTCTGGTCCAAGCATTTCAAATAGACGCTCCTCCCCGGCTTGACCACACATGCTTTTGGTCTTTGTTAACGTTGAAACCTTATCCTAATCTCCTCTATATATTGTAAAGCTTGCTTATCATTAATCATAACGAGTATTTCAGTCTCTCTCTCTTGTTTATCTCTCTACACTCTCTCATGGTTTCTCTTAAGTCTACCCGGATCTCTCTTCATTTTCTTGTCTAAGTCTCTCTATTCTCTCGATCCTTCACTCTTTCTTCTGTTTATACTCAAGTTTCTCTCAAGATTTCACTAGGGACGCATCAAGTGGTATCATGTGATCATGGAAAGCACCAAGCATGCAACCTTTAAGAGTGCATATGATGTGATCATGGACCGGATCACTAAGGAGGACAAGGAGAGTCTAGATGAGCCACATGAAGCCACAATGCATCAACCACTTGGTGAGGATGCTCTAGCCATTCCTGAAGGTCCCATGACTCGTTCCAGAGTCAAGAAGCTAAAGGAGAATGTTGTTAGATTACTCACTTCACATCCACAACAAGAAGGTCTTGGACAAGGTTTGATCCGAGATGTCTTGATCACCATTCAAGCCATCTCTACACCAAACTGAGTTAGTGTCTAGGCAAGACATGGGGTGCGTGCTCTTTTCCTTGCTTTTGGTTTTGTCCCACGAGGTTTTCCAGGAGGAAGGTTTTTAACGAGGCCACAACTTGTCTACATATCACCTAAGTGCTATTCTTGGTCCAAGACTAATAGAAGTTGCATTTTATTTCATTTTAAACTTATAGACTATAGTTTTAGTTCTTTCCTTTTTTGATTCATGTCGAAACCCTAGAGGATTTGTCTCTGGTTTCTTATTTAAAGGGTTCTCTACACCCTTTTGTAATCATCCAGTCTTTTATTAAACAAGTTACATTCATCTTATACGGCTCTCTCTCTCTAAAAGAAGTGTGCCGAGTTCTGGTGTGTCATATCCAGAGTCTAAGGGTGTTTAGTTTGGTGTGTCATATCCAAACCATTCATCTAGGAGTATCAAGAGACCATTCATCCCTCTTGTGTTACCATTCAATCCACACGCCTTGAAGAACTTGAGTCTCTGATTCGTTCTTGCAAGGATCTATCCATTCCCATCAACCAAAGAGCATCCTAGGGACGCATCAAGTGGTATCAGAGCAACTTTGGTTGGGAAGTACTCGCTATCCTTTGTATTCTCTTGTTTCTTTTTGTTTGTCTCATCCGTGTATCATCTATATCAATCTATATCATCTTGAATAAGCATTAGAACTCTTTGTTTAGGGGCTGCTCGTGACTGCATAAGTGTTTAGACAAGAAATTTTAGACTTTCCTTTTTTGGTTTCATGCGAAAACCCTAGAGAGATAAAAACTCTAGCCGCATGTACCTTGTTGTCGATCACTTTGTGCATTAGTTTAGCTTGTCTATCACCTTGAACACGAGCATATTGAGGCTATTAGGGTTCTAGAAAACCTTAGGAGTGATTAGGAAAAAGCTTAGAAGTGTTTCCTTTTTGCTTGAATCTTTTTCCTTTTTGCTAGTCGATTTCCTTTTCACTTTTGTCTTGCATTGTAAGCTTGTTTGCTTTTCCTTTTTGCTTGTTTTCTTTTTCCTTTTTGCTTGTCTTGTTCCCTAGAAACCTTTTACTGGTTATTTTGGTTACCTTTGCGTGCAGGAAGCATGGAAGCCGAGTCTGAAGAAGAAGCTTCACTCGCCAGGAAGGACAAGTATCTCATGGAGGCTATGTCGGCTCAACTTAACCAAAACATGGTAGCAACCATGACCAAGATGATGAGGACCAACCTCAATGACATCAGGAGAGAGCTTAGAGAAGACATTAGGAGAGCTACTAGTCAAGCACCAAACCGAGAGACTAGGAGAGAAAGAGAGAGGAGAGAGGAGAGACCTCATGCAACTCGCCAAGAACATTATGATTATAAGGAGACTGACAATGAGTATGAGCACCTCAGTTCATCCTCAAGAAGACATAGGCGTGTCCACAAGAGAAGGATGAACCAGGGAGATGAGCTTGCTGGTTTGAAGATCAAGATACCCCCATTCCATGGCAAAGCTGAGTGGGAGAACAAGATTGAAAGCCTTGATGGAAAGGAACCAGTCTCTAAGCCATCTAAAGAAGATAAACAATTCTGTTTATTCAGTGAAGAGGTTAAGGAGGCATTGTTGCAAGTAATGATGGATGTGGAGAAGCAAATCAAACGGACCAACACAACACGCCCATCCACTGACACACATCATCAAGAACCAGCACCAGTTGCGCCTATCCAAGAAGATCAAGACAAAGTAACCTCCCATATCTTTCATAAAGAAGAGCAGCCTGTTCAGAACGTCATGGTCCCTTTAAAACAACACATGGTAGCAGAGAAGACACCCATGGAACCTCAGAGAGCTTGTAGAATGAATCAACTAATTGTCTTTGATCCATGTGATTTCCAAAGGGCCTTCTTAGGTACTTTTCTGTTCACTCCTTTTGTTTGGTACAAGAAAGGAGAAGTGGAACTATCAAGACACGACTTGGACATGAGACATGTTGTATTTGAGCCTGGAGGAGAGGTCTTGAATCAGAAGAACAAGATCAAACAGGTTAAGAAGATTTCAGCTGCACCAACATTGGATTTTGTAGATTTCTCATCCTTTGAAGATAAGGGGTTGCACGTCTCAGCTCAGCAAGAGTTTCACTATGAAACCAACTGGAGAATGAAGCCAAATCAGTCACGGATCCAACAAACCAGACAACACAGAGAATGGCCTTCTGATCATCAAGATATTGCTAGTTTTGCAAAACATGCCGGTTTGGATCTTTCCCAAGAGGAACTTATGTCTGATTGTGCTGGAAGGTTACAGACCTACTCGTGGAGACCTGGAGAATATTTCCACAAGATTACCACCCTTGGAGAGTGCTCTGTTCGTGCTAGAACAAGTTGGGGTCATAAGGAGTTTGAAGTTGATCAAAAGGACTTGCATCTTGACCATATCAAGATATGGAAGCCACCAGATATGCATCAACTTCAGTACCAATGCAAAGATTATCAAAATGTAATTGGAGATGAAGGAGTCACTAGAGTCAATGGTGAAGTGATTACTGGAGCAGGAGAAGAACTCATGTTTCCTTCTCAAATCAAAGAGAAACCACCAGAGGAACTTAGTCTACAACAATCTCCAAAGGAACCAACCCGGGGTAACTATCTAAACTCAAAGAAAAACATAAAGCCTGATTTGCTTGCTGTGAGTACAGGTCAAACTGTTTTGAGATCTACCATTTTCGAAAAGAGAAGCTATAATAATGATCAGAGTAGCAAGAATGGGTTGTTGGTTAAGTTGATGAAGCAACAATCAAACCTTGGAAACTGTCTAGCCGCCAGCCTTGACATAGGGACAGTCCGAGGGTCATATCTCAACAACCACAAGGAGTTAACCATCAAACTCGACTGCCATGGAAACTTAACTCATCAGGGGCTCACGTCGATTTGGAATCAAGTCAAAACCTTCTCATATGAAAGAGTTATGGGTTCTACAAATCGGGTGATCCTGTATTGGCTATCTTTGAACTTTTCTGAGTTTAAAACATCTCAATCCTATATATGGCGACCAGGTGAGCATGCTAAGGTAAGTGATCATGTTTTCAAGATTTCTTTTATCAATTACACAGATATGATGCACTTGTTTTTGTCAAAAGAGCCATGTGCAGATTATGATGAAGCTTGGAAGCATACAAGAAGAAAGAACAAGCATGTGGAAGACAAGCGGTTCAAGCCACCTGATTTGGATCAGGATAAGCACCAGGACGTCACTAGCTTCATCCTCATCAAAGAAGCACCACCAGAAGCAGCACACAAGCCAAAACCGAGCAAAAACCAATTTGGGATAAGATTATTACTCTTTGATAAACTTTCATGTGCTAACTTGCTTTGTTTCAACATATCAGGTTTAAGTAATGAATCAGGAACTAAATGGATTAGTGCCTTCTACATATCCAAACCAGTCAGCAACAATGCCTATCAAAGAGGCTTGCAAGGTAAAACAGATTTGAGGATAAATCTTTTTGAAGAGGGAGGGGATGATGTGATCATGGAAAGCACCAAGCATGCAACCTTTAAGAGTGCATATGATGTGATCATGGACCGGATCACTAAGGAGGACAAGGAGAGTCTAGATGAGCCACATGAAGCCACAATGCATCAACCACTTGGTGAGGATGCTCTAGCCATTCCTGAAGGTCCCATGACTCGTTCCAGAGTCAAGAAGCTAAAGGAGAATGTTGTTGGATTACTCACTTCACATCCACAACAAGAAGGTCTTGGACAAGGTTTGATCCGAGATGTCTTGATCACCATTCAAGCCATCTCTACACCAAACTGAGTTAGTGTCTAGGCAAGACATGGGGTGCGTGCTCTTTTCCTTGCTTTTGGTTTTGTCCCACGAGGTTTTCCAGGAGGAAGGTTTTTAACGAGGCCACAACTTGTCTACATATCACCTAAGTGCTATTCTCGGTCCAAGACTAATAGAAGTTGCATTTTATTTCATTTTAAACTTATAGACTATAGTTTTAGTTCTTTCCTTTTTTGATTCATGTCGAAACCCTAGAGGATTTGTCTCTGGTTTCTTATTTAAAGGGTTCTCTACACCCTTTTGTAATCATCCAGTCTTTTATTAAACAAGTTACATTCATCTTATATGGCTCTCTCTCTCTAAAAGAAGTGTGCCGAGTTCTGGTGTGTCATATCCAGAGTCTAAGGGTGTTTAGTTTGGTGTGTCATATCCAAACCATTCATCTAGGAGTATCAAGAGACCATTCATCCCTCTTGTGTTACCATTCAATCCACACGCCTTGAAGAACTTGAGTCTCTGATTCGTTCTTGCAAGGATCTATCCATTCCCATCAACCAAAGAGCATCCTAGGGACGCATCAGATTCATTCTGGTTTTATTTGTATCAAGAAGAAATTGCCAAATCTCCAAACATTGTAAACTGGAATCACTACGCTTAAAAGTGGGATAACTTCTTCATCATAACTCCTATGACCTTGAGTCAACTTCAGGGTGATTCGACACTGATTTATGAGTCCAGATCAAATTTCTTACATCGTGATTCATTCTGGTTTTATTATTATCAAGAAGAAATTGCCAAATCTCCAAACAGGACAAACTGGAATCACTTCGGTTAAAAGTGGGATAACTTCTTCATCATAACTCCTATGATCTTGAGTCAACTTCAGGGTGATTCGACACTGATTTATGAGTCCAAATCAAGCTTCTTACATCGTGATTCATTCTGGTTTTATTAGTATCAAGAAGAAATTGCCAAATCTCCAAATAGGACAAACTGGATTCACTTCGGTTAAAAGTGGGATAACTTCTTCATCATAACTCCTATGATCTTGAGTCAACTTCAGGGTGATTCGACACTGATTTATGAGTCCAAATCAAGCTTCTTACATCGTGATTCATTCTGGTTTTATTTGTATCAAGAAGAAATTGTCAAATCTCCAAACAGGGCAAACTGGAATCACTTCGGTTCAAATTGGGATAACTTCTTCATCATAACTACAATGATATTGATTCAACTTCAGGGTGATTCTACACTGATTATTGAGTCCATATCAAGCTTCTTACATCGTGATTCATTCTGGTTTTATTAGTATCACGAATAAATTCCCAAATCTCCAAACAGGGCAAACTGGAATCACTTCGGTTAAAAGTGGGATAACTTCTTCATCATAACTCCTATGATCTTGAGTCAACTTCAGGGTGATTCGACACTGATTTATGAGTCCAAATCAAGCTTCTTACATCGTGATTCATTCTGGTTTTATTAGTATCAAGAAGAAATTGCCAAATCTCCAAATAGGACAAACTGGAATCACTTCGGTTAAAAGTGGGATAACTTCTTCATCATAACTCCAATGATATTGATTAAACTTCAGGGTGATTCTACACTGATTAATGTGTCCAAATCAAGCTTCTTACATCGTGATTCATTCTGGTTTTATTAGTATCAAGAATAAATTCCCAAATCTCCAAACAGGACAAACTGGAATCACTTCGGTTAAAAGTAGGATAACTTCTTCATCATAAGTCCAATGATATTGATTCTACTTCAGGGTGATTCGACACTGATTTATGAGTCCAGATCAAGTTTCTTACATCGTGATTCATTCTGGTTTTATTATTATCAAGAAGAAATTGCCAAATCTCCAAACAGGACAAACTGGAATCACTTCGGTTAAAAGTGGGATAACTTCTTCATCATAACTCCTATGATCTTGAGTCAACTTCAGGGTGATTCGACACTGATTTATGAGTCCAAATCAAGCTTCTTACATCGTGATTCATTCTGGTTTTATTAGTATCAAGAAGAAATTGCCAAATCTCCAAATAGGACAAACTGGATTCACTTCGGTTAAAAGTGGGATAACTTCTTCATCATAACTCCTATGATCTTGAGTCAACTTCAGGGTGATTCGACACTGATTTATGAGTCCAAATCAAGCTTCTTACATCGTGATTCATTCTGGTTTTATTTGTATCAAGAAGAAATTGTCAAATCTCCAAACAGGGTAAACTGGAATCACTTCGGTTAAAAGTGGGATAACTTCTTCATCATAACTCCAATGAGATTGATTCAACTTCAGGGTGATTCTAGACTGATTAATGAGTCCAAATTAAGCTTCTTACATCGTGATTCATTCTGGTTTTATTAGTATCAAGAATAAATTCCCAAATCTCCAAGTAGGGCAAACTGGAATCACTTCGGTTAAAAGTGGGATAACTTCTTCATCATAACTCCAATGATATTGATTCAACTTCAGGGTGATTCTACACTGATTAATGAGTCCAGATCAAGCTTCTTACATCGTGATTCATTCTGGTTTTATTAGTATCAAGAATAAATTCCCAAATCTTCAAATAGGACAAACTGGAATCACTTCGGTTAAAAGTGGGATAACTTCTTCATCATAAGTCCTATGATCTTGAGTCAACTTCAGGGTGATTCGACACTGATTTATGAGTCCAAATCAAGCTTCTTACATCGTGATTCATTCTGGTTTTATTAGTATCAAGAATAAATTCCCAAATCTCCAAACAGGGCAAACTGGAATCACTTCGGTTAAAAGTGGGATAACTTCTTCATCATAAGTCCAATGATATTGATTCAACTTCAGGATGATTCTACACTGATTTATGAGTCTAAATCAAGCTTCTTACATCGTAATTCATTCTGGTTTTATTTGTATCAAGAATAAATTCCCAAATCTCCGAAAAGGGTAAACTGGAATCACTTTGGTTAAAAGTGGGATAACTTCTTCATCATAACTCCTATAATATTGAGTCAACTTCAGGGTGATTTGACACTGATTTATGAGTCCAAATCAAGCTTCTTACATTGTGATACATTCTGGTTTTATTAGTATCAAGAAGAAATTGCCAAATCTCCAAACAGGGTAAACTGGAATCACTTCGGTTAAAAGTGGGATAACTTCTTCATCATAACTCCAATGATATTGATTCAACTTCAGGGTGATTCTACACTGATTAATGAGTCCAAATCAAGCTTCTTACATCGTGATTCATTCTGGTTTTATTTGTATCAAGAAGAAATTCCCAAATCTCCAAATAGGGCAAACTGGAATCACTTCGGTTAAAAGTGGGATAACTTCTTCATCATAAGTCCTATGATCTTGATTCAACTTCAGGATGATTCTAAACTGATTTATGAGTCCAGATCAAATGTCTTACATCGTGATTCATTCTGGTTTTATTTGTATCAAGAAGAAATTGCCAAATCTCCAAACATGGTAAACTGGAATCACTACGCTTAAAAGTGGGATAACTTCTTCATCATAACTCCTATGACCTTGAGTCAACTTCAGGGTGATTCGACACTGATTTATGAGTCCAAATCAAGCTTCTTACATCGTGATTCATTCTGGTTTTATTTGTATCAAGAAGAAATTCTCAAATCTCCAAATAGGGCAAACTGGAATCACTTCTGTTAAAAGTGGGATAACTTCTTCATCATAAGTCCAATGATATTGATTCAAATTAAGGGTGATTCGACACTGATTGATGAGTCAAGATCAATTTTCTTACATCGTGATTCATTCTGGTTTTATTTGTATCAAGAAGAAATTACCAAATCTCCAAACATGGTAAACTGGAATCACTACGGTTAAAAGTGGGATAACTTCTTCATCATAAGTCCAATGATATTGATTCAACTTCAGGATGATTATACACTGTTTATGAGTCCAAATCAAGCTTCTTACATCGTGATTCATTCTGGTTTTATTGTATCAAGAAGAAATTGCCAAATCTCCAAACAGGGCAAACTGGAATCACTTCGGTTAAAAGTGGGATAACTTCTTCATCATAACTCCAATGATATTGATTCAACTTCAGGGTGATTCTACACTGATTAATGAGTCCAAATCAAGCTTCTTACATCGTGATTCATTCTGGTTTTATTAGTATCAAGAATAAATTCCCAAATCTCCAAACAGGGCAAACTGGAATCACTTCGGTTAAAAGTGGGATAACTTCTTCATCATAACTCCTATGATCTTGAGTCAACTTCAGGGTGATTCGACACTGATTTATGAGTCCAAATCAAGCTTCTTACATCGTGATTCATTCTGGTTTTATTAGTATCAAGAAGAAATTGCCAAATCTCCAAACAGGACAAACTGGAATCACTTCGGTTAAAAGTGGGATAACTTCTTCATCATAACTCCAATGATATTGATTCAACTTCAGGGTGATTCTACACTGATTAATGAGTCCAAATCAAGCTTCTTACATCGTGATTCATTCTGGTTTTATTAGTATCAAGAATAAATTCCCAAATCTCCAAACAGGACAAACTGGAATCACTTCGGTTAAAAGTAGGATAACTTCTTCATCATAAGTCCAATGATATTGATTCTACTTCAGGGTGATTCGACACTGATTTATGAGTCCAGATCAAGTTTCTTACATCGTGATTCATTCTGGTTTTATTATTATCAAGAAGAAATTGCCAAATCTCCAAACAGGACAAACTGGAATCACTTCGGTTAAAAGTGGGATAACTTCTTCATCATAACTCCTATGATCTTGAGTCAACTTCAGGGTGATTCGACACTGATTTATGATTCCAATTCAAGCTTCTTACATCGTGATTCATTCTGGTTTTATTAGTATCAAGAAGAAATTGCCAAATCTCCAAATAGGACAAACTGGATTCACTTCGGTTAAAAGTGGGATAACTTCTTCATCATAAGTCCAATGATATTGAGTCAACTTCAGGGTGATTCGACACTGATTTATGAGTCCAGATCAAGTTTCTTACTTCGTGATTCATTCTGGTTTTATTAGTATCAAGAAGAAATTGCCAAATCTCCAAACAGGGCAAACTGGAATCACTTCTGTTAAAATTGGATAACTTCTTCATCATAACTCCAATGATATTGACTCAACTTCAGGGTGATTCTACACTGATTATTGAGTCCAAATCAAGCTTCTTATATCGTGATTCATTCTGGTTTTATTAGTATCAACAATAAATTCCCAAAACTCCAAACAGGGAAAACTGGAATCACTTCGGTTAAAAGTGGGATAACTTCTTCATCATAAGTCCTATGATGTTGAGTCAACTTCAGGGTGATTTGACACTGATTTATGAGTCCAAATCAAGCTTCTTACATCGTGATACATTCTTGTTTTATTAGTATCAAGAAGAAATTGGCCAAATCTCCCAAACAGGGCAAACTGGAATCACTTCGGTTAAAAGTGGGATAACTTCTTCATCATAACTCATATGATCTTGAGTCAACTTCAGGGTGATTCTACACTGATTTATGAGTCCAAATCAAGATTCTTACATCGTGATTCATTCTGGTTTTATTAGTATCAAGAAGAAATTGCCAAATCTCCAAACAGGAAAACTGGAATCACCTTCGGTTAAAAGTGGGATAACTTCTTCATCATAACTCCACATGATATTAATTCAACTTCAGGGTGATTATACCACTGATTTTATGAGTCCAAATCAAGCTTCTTACATCGTGATTCATTCTGGTTTTATTAGTATCAAGAAGAAATTGCCAAATCTCCAAACAGGTAAACTGGAATCACTTCGGTTAAAAGTGGGATAACTTCTTCATCATAATCCTATGATATTGATTCAACTTCAGGGTGATTATCACTGATTTATGAGTCCAAATCAAGCTTCTTACATCGTGATTCATTCTGGTTTATTAGTATCAAGAAGAAATTGCCAAATCTCCAAACAGGGCAAACTGGAATCACTTCGGTTAAAAGTGGGATAACTTCTTCATCATAACTCCTATGATCTTGAGTCAACTTCAGGGTGATTCTACACTGATTTATGAGTCCAAATCAAGCTTCTTACATCGTGATTCATTCTGGTTTTATTAGTATCAAGAAGAAATTGCCAAATCTCCAAACAGGGCAAACTGGAATCACTTCGGTTAAAAGTGGGATAACTTCTTCATCATAACTCCTATGATCTTGAGTCAACTTCAGGGTGATTCTACACTGATTTATGAGTCCAAATCAAGCTTCTTACATCGTGATTCATTCTGGTTTTATTAGTATCAAGAAGAAATTGCCAAATCTCCAAACAGGGCAAACTGGAATCACTTCGGTTAAAAGTGGGATAACTTCTTCATCATAACTCCTATGATCTTGAGTCAACTTCAGGGTGATTCTACACTGATTTATGAGTCCAAATCAAGCTTCTTACATCGTGATTCATTCTGGTTTTATTAGTATCAAGAAGAAATTGCCAAATCTCCAAACAGGGCAAACTGGAATCACTTCGGTTAAAAGTGGGATAACTTCTTCATCATAACTCCTATGATCTTGAGTCAACTTCAGGGTGATTCTACACTGATTTATGAGTCCAAATCAAGCTTCTTACATCGTGATTCATTCTGGTTTTATTAGTATCAAGAAGAAATTGCCAAATCTCCAAACAGGGCAAACTGGAATCACTTCGGTTAAAAGTGGGATAACTTCTTCATCATAACTCCTATGATCTTGAGTCAACTTCAGGGTGATTCTACACTGATTTATGAGTCCAAATCAAGCTTCTTACATCGTGATTCATTCTGGTTTTATTAGTATCAAGAAGAAATTGCCAAATCTCCAAACAGGGCAAACTGGAATCACTTCGGTTAAAAGTGGGATAACTTCTTCATCATAACTCCTATGATCTTGAGTCAACTTCAGGGTGATTCTACACTGATTTATGAGTCCAATCAAGTTCTTACATCGTGATTCATTCTGGTTTTATTAGTATCAAGAAGAAATTGCCAAATCTCCAATAAGGGTAAACTGGAATCACTTCGGTTAAAGTGGGATAACTTCTTCATCATAACTCCTAATGATCTTGATTCAACTTCAGGTGATTCTACACTGATTTATGAGTCCAAATCAAGCTTCTTAACAATCGTGATTCATTCTGGTTTTATTAGTATCAAGAAGAAATTGCCAATCTCCAAAACAGGGCAAACTGGAATCACTTCGGTTAAAAGTGGGATAACTTCTTCATCATAAATCCAATGATATTGATTCAACTTCAGGGTGATTATAACACTGATTTTATGAGTCCAAATCAAAGCTTCTTACATCTGATTCAATTCTGGTTTTATTAGTAATCAAGAAGAAATTGCCAAATCTCCAAACAGGGTAAAACTGGAGTCACTTCGGTTAAAAGTGGGATAACTTCTTCATCATAACTCCTATGATCTTGAGTCAACTTCAGGGTGATTCTACACTGATTTATGAGTCCAAATCAAGCTTCTTACATCGTGATTCATTCTGGTTTTATTAGTATCAAGAAGAAATTGCCAAATCTCCAAACAGGGCAAACTGGAATCACTTCGGTTAAAAGTGGGATAACTTCTTCATCATAACTCCTATGATCTTGAGTCAACTTCAGGGTGATTCTACACTGATTTATGAGTCCAAATCAAGCTTCTTACATCGTGATTCATTCTGGTTTTATTAGTATCAAGAAGAAATTGCCAAATCTCCAAACAGGGCAAACTGGAATCACTTCGGTTAAAAGTGGGATAACTTCTTCATCATAACTCCTATGATCTTGAGTCAACTTCAGGGTGATTCTACACTGATTTATGAGTCCAAATCAAGCTTCTTACATCGTGATTCATTCTGGTTTTATTAGTATCAAGAAGAAATTGCCAAATCTCCAAACAGGGCAAACTGGAATCACTTCGGTTAAAAGTGGGATAACTTCTTCATCATAACTCCAATGATCTTGATTCAACTTCAGGGTGATTCTACACTGATTTATGAGTCCAAATCAAGCTTCTTACATCGTGATTCATTCTGGTTTTATTAGTATCAAGAAGAAATTGCCAAATCTCCAAACAGGGCAAACTGGAATCACTTCGGTTAAAAGTGGGATAACTTCTTCATCATAACTCCTATGATATTTGATTCAACTTCAGGGTGATTCTACACTGATTTATGAGTCCAAATCAAGCTTCTTACATCGTGATTCATTCTGGTTTTATTAGTATCAAGAAGAAATTGCCAAATCTCCAAACAGGGCAAACTGGAATCACTTCGGTTAAAAGTGGGATAACTTCTTCATCATAACTCCTATGATCTTGAGTCAACTTCAGGGTGATTCTACACTGATTTATGAGTCCAAATCAAGCTTCTTACATCGTGATTCATTCTGGTTTTATTAGTATCAAGAAGAAATTGCCAAATCTCCAAACAGGGCAAACTGGAATCACTTCGGTTAAAAGTGGGATAACTTCTTCATCATAACTCCTATGATCTTGATTCAACTTCAGGGTGATTCTACACTGATTTATGAGTCCAAATCAAGCTTCTTACATCGTGATTCATTCTGGTTTTATTAGTATCAAGAAGAAATTGCCAAATCTCCAAACAGGGCAAACTGGAATCACTTCGGTTAAAAGTGGGATAACTTCTTCATCATAACTCCAATGATCTTGATTCAACTTCAGGGTGATTCTACACTGATTTATGAGTCCAAATCAAGCTTCTTACATCGTGATTCATTCTGGTTTTATTAGTATCAAGAAGAAATTGCCAAATCTCCAAACAGGGCAAACTGGAATCACTTCGGTTAAAAGTGGGATAACTTCTTCATCATAACTCCTATGATCTTGATTCAACTTCAGGGTGATTCTACACTGATTTATGAGTCCAAATCAAGCTTCTTACATCGTGATTCATTCTGGTTTTATTAGTATCAAGAAGAAATTGCCAAATCTCCAAACAGGGCAAACTGGAATCACTTCGGTTAAAAGTGGGATAACTTCTTCATCATAACTCCTATGATCTTGATTCAACTTCAGGGTGATTCTACACTGATTTATGAGTCCAAATCAAGCTTCTTACATCGTGATTCATTCTGGTTTTATTAGTATCAAGAAGAAATTGCCAAATCTCCAAACAGGGCAAACTGGAATCACTTCGGTTAAAAGTGGGATAACTTCTTCATCATAACTCCTATGATCTTGAGTCAACTTCAGGGTGATTCTACACTGATTTATGAGTCCAAATCAAGCTTCTTACATCGTGATTCATTCTGGTTTTATTAGTATCAAGAAGAAATTGCCAAATCTCCAAACAGGGCAAACTGGAATCACTTCGGTTAAAAGTGGGATAACTTCTTCATCATAACTCCTATGATCTTGATTCAACTTCAGGGTGATTCTACACTGATTTATGAGTCCAAATCAAGCTTCTTACATCGTGATTCATTCTGGTTTTATTAGTATCAAGAAGAAATTGCCAAATCTCCAAACAGGGCAAACTGGAATCACTTCGGTTAAAAGTGGGATAACTTCTTCATCATAACTCCTATGATCTTGAGTCAACTTCAGGGTGATTCTACACTGATTTATGAGTCCAAATCAAGCTTCTTACATCGTGATTCATTCTGGTTTTATTTAGTATCAAGAAGAAATTGCCAAATCTCCAAACAGGGCAAACTGGAATCACTTCGGTTAAAAGTGGGATAACTTCTTCATCATAACTCCTATGATCTTGATTCAACTTCAGGGTGATTCTACACTGATTTATGAGTCCAAATCAAGCTTCTTACATCGTGATTCATTCTGGTTTTATTAGTATCAAGAAGAAATTGCCAAATCTCCAAACAGGGCAAACTGGAATCACTTCGGTTAAAAGTGGGATAACTTCTTCATCATAACTCCAATGATATTGATTCAACTTCAGGGTGATTCTACACTGATTTATGAGTCCAAATCAAGCTTCTTACATCGTGATTCATTCTGGTTTTATTAGTATCAAGAAGAAATTGCCAAATCTCCAAACAGGGCAAACTGGAATCACTTCGGTTAAAAGTGGGATAACTTCTTCATCATAACTCCTATGATCTTGATTCAACTTCAGGGTGATTCTACACTGATTTATGAGTCCAAATCAAGCTTCTTACATCGTGATTCATTCTGGTTTTATTAGTATCAAGAAGAAATTGCCAAATCTCCAAACAGGGCAAACTGGAATCACTTCGGTTAAAAGTGGGATAACTTCTTCATCATAACTCCAATGATATTGATTCAACTTCAGGGTGATTCTACACTGATTTATGAGTCCAAATCAAAGCTTCTTACATCGTGATTCATTCTGGTTTTGATTAGTATCAAGAAGAAATTGCCAAATCTCCAAACAGGGCAAACTGGAATCACTTCGGTTAAAAGTGGGATAACTTCTTCATCATAACTCCTATGATCTTTGATTCAACTTCAGGGATGATTCTACACTGATTTATGAGTCCAAATCAAGCTTCTTACATCGTGATTCATTCTGGTTTTATTAGTATCAAGAAGAAATTGCCAAATCTCCAAACAGGGTAAACTGGAATCACTTCGGTTAAAAGTGGGATAACTTCTTCATCATAACTCCTATGATCTTGATTCAACTTCAGGGATGATTCTACACTGATTTATGAGTCCAAATCAAGCTTCTTACATCGTGATTCATTCTGGTTTTATTAGTATCAAGAAGAAATTGCCAAATCTCCAAACAAGGTAAACTGGAATCACTTCGGTTAAAAGTGGGATAACTTCTTCATCATAACTCCAATGATATTGATTCAAATTCAGGGTGATTCTACACTGATTTATGAGTCCAAATTAAAGCTTCTTACATCGTGATTCATTCTGGTTTTGATTAGTATCAAGAAGAAATTGCCAAATCTCCAAACAGGGTAAACTGGAGTCACTTCGGTTAAAAGTGGGATAACTTCTTCATCATAAATCCTATGATCTTGATTCAACTTCATGGGTGATTCTACACTGATTTATGAGTCCAAATCAAGCTTCTTACATCGTGATTCATTCTGGTTTTATTAGTATCAAGAAGAAATTGCCAACTCTCCAAACAGGGCAAACTGGAATCACTTCGGTTAAAAGTGGGATAACTTCTTCATCATAACTCCAATGATATTGATTTAACTTCAGGGTTATTATCCACTGATTTATGATTCCAAATAAAGCTTCTTACATCTTGATTCATTCTGGTTTGATTAGAATCAAGAAGAAATTGCCAAAATCTCCAAACAGGGTAAACTGGAGTCACTTCAGTTAAAAGTGGGATAACTTCTTCATCATAACTCCTATGATTTTGATTCAACTTCAGGATGATTCTACACTGATTTATCAGTCCAAATAAAGATTCTTACATCTTTATTCATTATGTTTTGATTAGAATCAAGAAGAAATAGCCAAATCTCCAAACATGGTAAACTGGAATCACTTTGGTTAAAAGTGGGAATAACATCTTCATCATAACTCCAACGATATTGATTCAAATTCAGGGTGATTATCCACTGATTTATGAGTCCAAATAAAGCTTCTTACATCTTGATTCCTTCTGGTTTGATTAGAATCAAGAAGAAATTGCCAAATCTCCAAACAGGGTAAAATGGAATCACTTCGGTTAAAAGTGGAATAACATCTTCCTCATAACTTCTATGATATTGATTCAACTTCAGGATGATTCTACACTGATTTATGAGTCCAAATCAAGATTATTACATCTTGATTCATTCTGGTTTGATTAGAATCAAGAAGAAATTGCCAAATCTCCAAACAGGGTAAACTGGAATCACTTCGGTTAAAAGTGGAATAACATCTTCATCATAACTCCAATGATATTGATTCAAATTCAGGGTGATTATCCACTGATTTATGAGTCCAAATAAAGCTTCTTACATCTTGATTCCTTCTGGTTTGATTAGAATCAAGAAGAAATTGCCAAATCTCCAAACAAGGTAAACTGGAATCACTTCGGTTAAAAGTGGAATAACATCTTCATCATAACTTCTATGATATTGATTCAACTTCAGGATGATTCTACACTGATTTATGAGTCCAAATCAAGATTATTACATCTTGATTCATTCTGGTTTGACTAGAATCAAGAAGAAATTGCCAAATCTCTAAACAGGACAAACTGGAATCACTTC